>JAODAL010017787.1:0-76646 GCA_025379985.1 Phyllomedusa bahiana
TGTGCCATTCAGTGGCTTCCTCCTGTTTTGCCTCCTCCAGAATGTCATTGTGCCACTGCCTGACCTCATGCTGCTGCCGCCGTGACCTCCGCTCTCAGTCATTGTGCCATTCTGTGGCTTCCTCCTGTTTTGCCACCTCCAGAATGTCATTGTGCCACTGCCCGACCTCATACTGCTGCTGTTGTGACCTCCACTCTCAGTCATTGTGCCACTCTGTGGCCTAGTCCTGTTTTTGCCACCTCCAGAATGTCATTGTGCCACTGCCTAACCTCATGCTTCTGCCGCCGTGACCTCCGCTCTCAGTCATTGTGCCATTCTGTGGCTTCCTCCTGTTTTGCCACCTCCAGAATGTCATTGTGCCACTGCCAGACCTCATACTGCTGCTGTTGTGACCTCCACTCTCAGTCATTGTGCCACTCTGTGGCCTAGTCCTGTTTTTGCCACCTCCAGAATGTCATTGTGCCACTGCCTAACCTCATGCTTCTGCCACCGTGACCTCCGCTCTCAGTCATTGTGCCATTCTGTGGCTTCCTCCTGTTTTGCCACCTCCAGAATGTCATTGTGCCACTGCCTGACCTCATACTGCTGCTGTTGTGACCTCTACACTGTGTGATTGTGCCACTCTGTGGCCTAATACTGTTTTGCCACCTCCAGAATGTCATTTTGCCACTGTCTGACCTCATGCTGCTGCTGTGGCTGCTGCCGTGTCCTCCACACTGTGTCATTGTGCCACTTTCTGACCTCATGCTGCTGCTGTGGCTGCTGCCGTGTCCTCCACACTGTGTCATTGTGCCACTTTCTGACCTCATGCTGCTGCTGTGGCTGCTGCCGTGTCCTCCACACTGTGTCATTGTGCCACTTTCTGACCTCATGCTGCTGCTGTGGCTGCTGCCGTGTCCTCCACACTGTGTCATTGTGCCACTGCCTGACCTCATGCTGCTGCCGCCGTGACCTCCGCTCTCAGTCATTGTGCCACTCTGTGGCTTCCTCGTGTTTTGCCACCTCCAGAATGTCATTTAGCCACTGCCTGACCTCATGCTGCTGTGGCTGCCGCCGTCACCTCCACACTCTGTCACTAATGTTGCCACCTGAGCCCTCAGCTTGTTTTTTTCCGGCTTTCGCTGCCATGACTTTATCAGACTACATTCCCGCTTGAGATTTTTGGTCAGTTTTGCCCTCTTAAGTACCCAGGGAATTTTATAGTGAAGCGATTCTAAGAGCGGCGGCAGTCATCTGCGTGTCATACTAAAACACAACATTGTATGAAGACCAAACCAAGCTCCCTCTGCATATTTAAGCATGGCACAACGTTCTACAGCACCCTGCAGGCTCTGTGCAGCCTGGAAATAGCTGCTTTTTAACGCGATTCGTCCCGAAGTAATTCGGACCGAATTTATTTTTGTCGGAAAATTCGGCGAAGTGACCGAATCGAATTTTTGAGAAATTCGCCCATCTCTAGTACTGTATTATAGTTATCTCTAACTTGGTCATGTTAATTATTGTGTTTTATTATTTTTCATTGTTCCAGTTAAAAGACAAAACATGTAGCAATATGTTATATGTTATATGGTCTTTAGGGGTCTCACTACTTGTATGTGTGCACTACAAGGGCATTGCAACTTGTTGGTTTAGTGGTCAGGGACCTAATCAGACACATGTGTAATGGAAACTAACACCTCATGTAATAAAGTGCCTGAAGACATCAGCTGAGTGTGATCTATCATAAGCAACAACTAACAGAACAATCCTCATAACAAAAAGTATAACAGTAGTTTCATACATGGATGACTGGCACAGTCAATGTTTGGGCCAACACCAATTACATATTTTATGGAAATTTGAGCTAACTAGAAGGTGACAATTTTTTTTTGTTTCCTCTTTTACCTCTGCCGACCTTTTTCAGTTATATTTTCAATGAGATGGGAATCCAGCAAAGCCTATAACTTACTAAGAAAGTCAGTTTGTAATCCTCTATTGCCCATAAGATTATGCTTCCCACTGTTACTGCAGATAGCTCAAGGTAGTTTCTCTAAGGCCATGTCTACAAAGAACTGGTTTTGGGCCAGATTTTTAAGAGGATTCAGTATTAAGAATCTACAAAAATCCAACTGTAAACTATTTCCATAGACCGCAATACAAAATCCGAGCTGTAGTCTACACAGCTCAGATTTTCTATTGTCGGATTTCAAAACCGCCGGCCTATTGAACATGTTCTATAATCTGTCTTATTGTGGCGGATTTTAGTACACTGCAATCTTCAAGTGCTAGCTGAAATGCAAAAATTGAAATGGGAATGTTTTATGAAAGATTTCCAGTGATCCCTCTTTTGAACTTTAAGAATTAGTGGAGATCAGATTTCTGATCTACAATGTTCTTTTTCTTGAGGTAATTGCATCTGCTAAATGGGTTACTGATTTACAGGTGCTGGCAGCTAAAGAACTCTATAACTTTATCCTTCCTGGTACAGTAGTACTGAGGACATTGCTGCCTTACTGTTCCATTATTCCTTATTCCAGGGGCAGGGATGTGTGTACTGGCAGGCAAGGAGGAGAAGCAGTGAAGAGGATACAATACACACAACCCGCCTGCATGTCCTCTCACTGCTTCTCTTCCTTGCCTGCCAATACACACATCCCTGCCCCTCCTCTTAACTGCCTTTCCTTTGCATGTGCACGACCTGGGCAGGGCAGAATGCTTCCCTGACCAGTAAACAAACACCGTTGCTAAGCACATGTAAACCAGCCCGTTCTCTAAAACCGTAGCACTTTGCCAATAGTAACCAAGGACATACATCCTTAGATTTTTGGTCCCCACATTTTCAAATATGATCTTCATACTGAGACAACCCCTTTAAGTAGCTAGAGAGGGCCTCTTCCAGGTTTAAGTCAGATAGACAGGGCCTCTTTCGGGTGTAAGTTAGATAGACAGGGCCTCCTCAAGTGTAAGTTAATTATCTTCATCTACCTGCTGCGAGAGCTGCCTTTTTCTACAAACGCGATTCCCACCTATGGTTCCCACCCTACCTCCAACCAAGGAACCGTGACCCTCACTGTATCATACAGTATATCATATCTCATCTCTGATTCTAGAGCAGCCCTGTAGTAACCCCTGCTCTGGTTAAACCAATTTAGTGTATTAATATGACCCAAGTGCCAGGTTATAGTTATGGATTATTTTGGGTTTGTGCTTAATTTTTTTATTTTTTTGGGGGGGCTAGCATTCTATTTGCCAGTGCATAGAGTCTCAGCTTTACCTCATAATTGTGTTAACTCTATTGTCTATATATAGGTTATTTGTTGATTTATATTGTGACTGATATCTCTGTTAAAGATTTACTTTTTTATTCCTATGATGACATATATATTTTGTATGTTTTGTTTGTTGTAAGCTGACGCTACCTTGTTTCCCTTGTGCCCAATTCTGTTTACATATTTAAAACTTTGTATAAAAATTATGTTTAAAAAAAAAAGTGTAAGTTAGATAGAGAGGGCCTCCCCCATGTGTAAGTTAGGTAGGCAGGGCGTTCTTCAGGTGTGAGTTAGGTAGACAGAGCGTCTTCCAGGTGTAAGTTAGGTAGACAGGGCCTCCTCCAGTTGTAAGTTAGGTAGACAGGGCCTCCTCCAGGTGTAAGTTAGGTATATAGGGCCTTCTCCAGGTGTTAGGTAGGCACACAGGACTTCCTCCAGGTGTAAGTTAGTTAGACAGGGCCTCCTCCAGTAGTTAGGTTGGTAGACAGGGTCTCTCCCCAGTAGTTAAGTAGTTAGACAGGGCCTCCTCCAAGTTTAAGTCAGGTAGGCAGGACCTCTTCCAGATGTAAGTTAGGTAGACAAGGCCTCCTTTAGGTGTAAGTTAGGTATAGAAGGGCCTCCTCCAGCTGTAAGTTAGTTAGACAGGGCCTCCTCAAGTGTAAGTTAGTTAGACAGGTCCTCCCCCAGGTGTAAGTCAGGTAGGCAAGGCCTCCTCCAAGTGTAACTTGAGTAGACAGGGCTTCTTCCAGGTGTAAGCTAGGTAGACAGGGCTTCTTCCAGGTATAAGTTAGTTAGACAGGGCCTCCTCCAGGTGTAAGTTAGGTAGACAGGCCGTCCTCCATGTGTAAGTTAGTTACACAGGGCCACCCCCAAGTGTAAGTTAGGTGGACAGGGCCTCCCCACATGTATGTTAGTTATACAGGGCTTTCTTCAGGTGTAAGTTATGTAGACAGGGCCTCCTGCAGGTGTAAGTTAGGCAGACAGGGCCTGCCCAGGTGTAACTTATGTAGACAGGGCCTCCTGCAGGTGTAAGTTAGGTAGACATGGCCCCAATTAAAAATAAAATAAAAAAATAATATTCACCTTTCCTCCCTCTTCTCTCCTCTTAGTCCAGAGCAGGCAGCGTGAAGTCATCAGATAATCCTGGCTTTTCTGCCTGAGCTGTGATCTCTGGGTCTTTGTGACTTAGCAAAGCAGCTGTGTGGTGAGGGGGGCCTGGACCCTGGCGGCCCACGGGGCATCTGCCCGCTTGGCCAGATTGTCAGCTCGGGCCTCAAACATAACAAAATTGTGTATTCTGTCTATTTTTGGGGCAATGTTAATAAATCTACCACAGTGAGTTTGATAATTATCTTGTTGAAAGGATATTGCTAAACAATATATTGAAATAAATCTTACATTCCTGTACAATATAAAAATAACATCAGTTATGTTAATAATACTCTACTAGATTCTGTTTTAGGTGGAATACTTCTTGTTTCCCACATGTTACATTAAAAGAAAATATACAGTAGTAGATGATTTTATAAACAATGCTCAGCATAATGACTCAATGGATAGCATTGTTGTCTTGAAGTGCTGGGTCCCTAATTTAAAATCCAACCAATGGCAGCATCTGCATTTTGCATACTGATAGGTTGATTTGGAATTTAGTGAGATCCATTGGATGTCTGGTGGTCTATTATTTAGCAAAAATTTTTAAATAAACCATAAAAAAAAGATTTTTAGTTGTGTTTTAACATCCCCAAAAAATTGATTTTACAGCTCAATTGAAATTTCAAAGTATGAAGCCAATAACTGTAACTTTTTTAGAAATAATACATTTTAAGTTCTTTTAGGCATAAAATTGCATTATTGCACTCAACCTGCAGATAGATTACATCTTGCAGAATTATTTCCTGAAAAACCAGACAAAACATTTTAAGATTAATTTATTGATTGATGTTTTATAAGAGTGGATTGGATAATACGTGTTTGGACTATAGTACAAAATAAGAAACACTTTAACCTTATTATAAGAGATAATTTGCATGCTGTGAAAAACAGTTTTCCAACAAGCATCTACTATATACATTTTATTTTGGTTCATTTGACCAAACATTACATGTTATTATGAATTAGAAGGGATAAGATAACTCATTGGGGAGAATGAGCACCATGTCAGTGTGTGAGGATTTAGATTGACTTTTCCATCTCATGGGGTATTTTGCATATAAACAAAGACTTATGGGAAAGAGCTGAAGAGCTCATCAGAACCATCTGTGGGATGTAGTAATCCTCAATTCACATGTGGCTAACTGAACCTTGCAATGTTAAAAGGATTGAAGCCAACTCAGTGACGTTCATCTGAATACAGCTGTTTGGGGATTTCTGCCCCTCTTTAATTCAGAGTACAATTAGTTGGCTGAGTGAGAGGCAAGTGTGGCTTAGAAGGGGTAATTACACCTACTGACAGGAAATTAATACAACATCATAAAAGTAATAAATAAAGGTATATATAAGCACCATATATGAAAAACTTACATGCTGCCAAGACATATTGTAAGCTGCTGAGTGACTGTTATCTTTGATCTAAATAAGCAGATATGTACTCTGCAGACCTGACAAGATGGTACAAGGCTGCTTCTAGGTCAGTAACTCTAATAGTTAAATTTTTTCTAAGTAAAAATATAAGAGTAGAGACTGAGAAACTCATGTTGCTGATAAGACACAGCAGCGAGTGCCACTAGAACAGAGACAGGTGGTCGATAACTAGATACCTTTATATAAACATATAGCAGATGTATTTGTCAGTAATCTTGATTTACCTTCTTTCTTTATGTTTAAGCATTTCCAGACCAAGCTGTCTACCCCCTTCCTGGCAAGGCACATTTTCCTTTTTCTTAGTATATAAGGGTTTGAGCACTATAAACAGTGTCAGACTGAAGTATTTCGGGCCCACAGATGGGGTTGATTCTGGGGACCCACTAGTTAGACTGTTTCTGGGCCCACTGATGGAGTTAATTTTAGGGACACTCTGCTACTGTAAATGACTGTACATGCCTCCTTTACTCTGACTCCTGCTTCTTACCTCTTTCTCTGCTTTTCTTCCTCTTCCAAGGATGTATATGCAGTTAAAACCAACCCCAGGGCTACTATGCTAAGGGGCCTGCCAAGAGTTTTCCCTATTCCCCTGTAAGCCAGTTTGAGCCTGGCTATAACACTTTTTTAAACTTGGTTATTGTACTAATATTTTCATCTTTTTTCTGTTAGGCTCTATTTTTATCTAATTTTTATAATAGATTGTGTTATTTTTTTATAATATGTGGGAAAATGGTACAATCAAATTAAAGTCTGTTTAACACATTTACATATTTATTTAACAGCAAATATTTTTTTTTCTGATTTCCCTGCCTGGAAGCAGGAAGCTCGGGGGCTTCCATTTAATGAATGTATACAGCGCTCATTGGGCAGTGTATATACAGTGATCAGGACGGTAGGAACAGAAATAAACCAGCCCTGCCTTCTCAGTGCAGAACTAGGCTTACTCAGGATTACTGAGTAATCCCGCTACATAGAAAGCCAGTGTCAGTTGATAATTGCAGCTGACACCTGTCAGTAACAGCAGGGAACAGAGCCGGCTCCATTCTCTGCTGTTGAACTCTTCCGATGCTGCAGTGATCGTGGCCGCGGCACTTAAATGAATGAAAAAATATGCTGCGCACCCTTTTGCTCAATTTCGTTTTCAATTGGCAGAGTGACGATCAGTTAGCATAGTGATTGGAAGCTTTGTGAAGGCTTCCATCAGTGCCATGTCTTCCGCTTTATTACTTCCTGTTTATACAATGCAGAATAATATTTTAAGTATAAAAAAGTTAAATGTTTCAATCACCCTCCTTTTGCCACTTTACAAATAAATAAAATAATTAAAAGTTACACATAAAAATTGACATTACCGCATCCATGAAAGTCAGATGTATTAAAATATAACATCATTTATCCCTTACACTGAACACCATAGAAGAAAGAAATTCCAAATGTCAAAATAGTGTTTTTTTTTTGGTCATTTCACGGCCTCTAAAAATGTAAATAAAAAGTGATTAAAAGTACACTTAAGCCCACAAAAAATGCACCCTCATTCAGGTCCATAGGTGGAAGTACAAAAAAGTAATTGGTGGCAGAAAATGGAACTGCAGTTCAAATTTAAAAGATAAAGTTTAGATTTTGTTCACGATACCAAAATATTATGCAAACTCTATATATTTGGTGTCAAAATCGTATTAGCCTGCAAAATACAGATAACACATAATTTATACCGAAGAGTAAGCACGGTAAAAACAAAACCCCCGCAAATATGGCACAACTGCTTTTTTTCACATTTCGAAATTTAGAATTTTAGAATTTTTGTTTTGGTTTCCCAGTATATTCTATGGTATGGTCAATGATACCATTAGAAAGTACATGTTGTACTCTTAGAAAGCAGGGAGGAAAACAACAAAGAGCCATATTATTATAACCAGCTGTCAGGAAGGAGTTAGACAACTTCATCACTCTCTCTAGTCTTCAACTTACGTTTTCCTATTTCCGAACGAGGACGTCACTGCTGCAGTGGTAGTGTGCCTCTGCCTGACTTCACTGTTTGGAAGTGAGAGAGATTGAGGACAACGCAGCGCTGAAATGTGAGTATAATTTTTTTCATGTGCAGCAGTATGACTGTAGTGAAGCAAAATGACATAACTAACTCATTTAAAGTTCATCAATGAGATGGGATTATCGCTTTAAAGACCCTGCAATTTTTTTTTGTTCTCTCATTGTCACAGTTTATGAGCTATAACTTTATTGGTGGGTAAGTTACATTTTTTAATGGCTCCAATTTGCAGTTGATATGAGCTTCCTCATTTTCATGCACAGTCAGCTCATAACTAACTACAGGATAACCTGTGAAGTGGATGCTCCTTCGTTGGAAAACCCCTTTTAGTATGATGATACCAAACATATGCAGGTTACTTGTCTCCTCACTTCGCTATGACAGTCCAAAATAAGCTTCTTGTTGAGGTTCTAAGCCTGTCCTAGTCACTTGTTACGTATGTAGCATATGTACATGGGTGGAGAGCAGCTAGATGCAGGAATTGTTTGGTAAAATGTTAGAACAGATAGAGACAGGACTGAGCTTTGATTTTTTTTGTTTGTTTCCCTTTTATAGTTTTATTTATTTATGTTTTGCTTTTTTGTAGTAAGGAGAAAGTGTCTATTTATCATTTTGGGAACCCAGCACTTGTGTTTGGTGTCATTTTTGCCATTCTAGTGACAAGGTCACACGTATTTTAAGCTCTTTTTCATATTAGCAGAATCAAGATGTCACATTAACATTCTGGTTCATGGAATTGCAATGTTCCATTAAAAGGGATCAGCCATCAAACAGCTGCCTTAAATATGCTAACTGTAATCTTGCTTCCACATTGCAGAAAAATGACAAGAACTGTCATCTAGCCTGAAATCGAATGAAAACAGTAGATTTGTTAATGAGCTAAATGATCACTGTTAAACCTTTAGTTAAAAATTGGCTAAGCACATGCAATAGATTAGTAGATCATTGCTAGGAATAATTTTTAATAACATGTCTGTATAAAATAATGTTGCTTATTAATAATGTTACAACAACAGAATATTTATGACAAGTTTTTGACTGATAGTTTATATTGTATTTTGACACTTGAAATATCCTTTTGTAAGGTTTGACTTATTAACAGCACATAGTCACATACATGGTCACATTCTGTACACGGAGGCATGTGACTGGTGAGGCCATAGATTGACTGCAGCATCATGTAATCCATGAATGTGACATCATCACTAAGTGATGGAGGAGGACACTGGAATGGTGGTGATGCACTAGCATTTTGGTCAAGTGCAAGTTGGGAAAGGTTTGATTGTAGACAGGGGCGTTGCTAGGGTCTTAAAACATTCGGGGCACGGGCCCTTTGTTAGCGGTGAGTGTAAGGAACAGCCGCTGTCCGCTATGCATAGAGTGGGCTCAGCGCGTGAGCCCGCTTTATACATCCTTTATGCCATTTAGATGTTCAGGCACATCCATATGCATGAAGGGGATAATTAAACCCCGCCGCTAGCTTCCAGCAGCAGAGACTCTGCTCTTGACGCCCTTACTGGTGGTCTCTCGGACAACATACCCCATCCTCCCAGCCCACGGCCTACAGCATTGTCCCACTCCTAACTCCTGCTGGATTCAAAATATAGGTTGCACCCTCATTTTCTTCCCAAATTTGGGGGCACAAAAGTGCCTCTTATAGTCTGAACAATACGGTATATGTGGCGATGTAGTTTAACTCCTAAATGACACAGCTGTTTTCCATTTTTTTTCTTTTTTCATCTATAACTCAATGTTGATAGAGCCGTGTAAAGGCTTATTTTGTGCAGGATGAGCAGACATTTTTACTGGTACCATTTTGGGCAATATATGTTTTTTTGATCACCTTGTATTCCAAATTTTATGAGGCAAAGTGTATAAAAAATCCTGATAGTATTTTTAAATTTTTTTTACAGCACTTACTGTGGGGCATAAACACGATTACAGCAATACCCAATTCATACCATTCTAAGAGCCATAACTTTTTTTCATTGGTACTGTACTGAGGGTCATGGGACTTTTTGATTGCTTTTTATTAAATTTCTTGTTCAGTGGGATGAACAAAAAATGGGTTTTTTTTTAAAACAAAAAATTTGTAGCAGGGTTCATGGAGGGGGTAAAATATCAGTTTTATAGTACTGGGTTGATACGCACACGGTGATGCCAAATATGTGTAATGGGGAAAAGGTTATATGTGTGTTTTTTTTTATTTGTTTTTTTTTTACACTTATTATTTTCTTGACCACATTAATACATCAGACTTATCTCACTGCAGATGGCCCCTACCCAGCTGTTACATACAGGAACAGTATATACACAAATGTAACACACAGGTAAATACTGGACATGTGTATATACTGTTCCTGTGTGTATATTACAGTATATATATATATATTTATATACACACAACCATATATATATATATATATAAATATATATATATATATATATATATATATATATATATATATATATATACACACATACACACATGTGTACTTCACACAGGCACAGTATATACATGTATAATACTTATCTGGGTGTTACATTTGAGTATATACTGTCCTGTGTGAAGTACATGTTGTGTGTATATATATATATATATATATATATTTTATATATATAGTGGTGTAGTGTGTATATAAAATATATATTCTGTAATATACACACAGGAACAGTATATACACATGTCCAGTATTTACCTGTGGTGTTACATTTTGTGTATATACTGTCCCTGTGTGTATATTACAGTATATATATTTATATACACACTACACCATATATATATATATATATACGATATATAATATATAATATTTTATATATATAAAAATCACTAATATATTAATATATATACACACACACACACACACACACATACACGTGTACTTCACACAGGGACAGTATATACTCAAATATAACACCCAGATAAGTATTATACATGTATATACTGTACATGTTGTGTGTGGTGTGTGTATATATATAGTGGTGTGTATATAAATATATATATTACTGTAAATATAACACAGGAACAGTATATACACATGTCCAGTATTTACCTGTGTGTTACATTTGTGTATATACTGTCCCTATGTGTATGTATATACTAAATAACTGTACCTCTGTGACACTGGTCCAGTATATGAGCATAGACATATGAGGTGGGGGCATAGCCCTCCATCCTGCCTCAGGACATACCTTATGCAGGGTCACTGAGGTCTTAAGAAGCTCTGGGCTGTGTTAGGCAGCTCTGGAAAGACTTGAGGAAACCAGAAACTCGTTCTGGTTTCCATAGTGATGGGGCCGATGATCTGCTGCAGAGCCGTCAGAAGCCAGGCAGGGAACCTTTCTGTCGGTTGCTGTAGCTCCGGGGGAGGGCTGTGCAGGGAGCACAGAAGAGAGGGGCTGCTCTCACTGCTCCCTGAAGAGTGCTGATGCTCTGGAGTGTGGGGGAGTTTTCTCACTGCAGCGAGCAGAGAGAGTTAGGAGACTAATCATTCGGGGCAGAAGGCTTTACATGCGGGGCTTCTGCCCCGAATGATACTGCCTAGCGACACCCCTGATTGTAGAAATGTTTTTGGTGGAGGTAGGCACACAGGTAGTAAGAGCTTGGTTATGTAGTTTGAAAGACAGGGACTTGTGGGGCTGAGGAAGGTGTAAAGCCATTGTTCATGATAGATCTGGTGCTTGTAATGGTGGAAAGATTGTGAACTCTTTTTCATTAATGCTGAATTTTGTCAGTAGACACTCTAAATAGGAACAGGGTATGCTATATGCAGTTTGGTTGGTGAGCTATTCAGAAAAGGGTCAAGTCTGTGATGTCAAAAGATACTGTTTAATTTGTAACAAGAGGAGGAACACAGTATAACAGTAATGGTCTGAGGCCTTGGCAGTTAGTTTTTAGTAGCTTTTGGGGGTCTCATAAGAGAAGTCCAATAGGGAGTCAGATTACAGAAAGTTGAAAAGAGAGTTGGATGAGAAGTGGGAAGACGGTTTGAGGTAGACATATTGCGCAACATATATGAAAACTGTCTAAAACTCAACTTGTTTCCCATAGCAGCCAATCAGAGTGACTCTCTCATGTTTCCAGAGCACTATATGAAATGAAAGGGGCGCTCTGATTGGTTTCTATGGGAAACAAAGTGAATTTTAGACCTGAACAGTTTTCATACATGTGGCCCATTGTTTGAAGAGTTTTGAGACAAATTGGAGAAGTAAGTTGTGATGATAGCTGAACAAAGAACTAGAGTTAAAGGATAACCTTTTAAGCCTGGTTGGGTTGGTTGTATTTTTAAAAGAAGACGATAAGATGCCAGTGGTTAGCGAGAGGTTGAAGAAATGGGCTGGGGTGAACACAATAGTAGACCTAGGGAAGTTATGAAATGTAATTGGGTTATGAGCACAGGCAGTACTGTGTGATTAGAAGAGTAGTGTTTTAAGCTTCTCATCAGTAACAGTGAAACAGCAGGTTATAAGTTAAGAGCAGTGTACAGTTGTGCAGAGTGGTTGCAGGGACAATATTTATATAGACAGTGGGAACTAAAATTCATTTCTTGATTATCCACTAAAATACTCCAACATTTGTCAAGCATAATGCACAATGTCATATAACAAATACACTAAGAGCAAAAAAGAAGATATATGTGAGCAAGTACTATCCATTCAAAGAGATAGATCAGACTAGTATAACTCCTGTTGTGGATTGTAGTGATTTGAGGTCTATTTCTTTTGTCATGAATAAGTATGTAACATTAGTCTACAATGCTTGGCAAAAGCTTTTTGAGATATAGCAGGCTGCATAGTAAGTAAGGCCCCTGTGAATTATTTCATTGCAGTGTTTTCATTAATTCATGCTCACTTTACTACATACTGTTCAGAATTGGCAGCTGAACCTATGGTGAAATACTCCTACTGACTTTAACAAAATCTCTTGTCTTGAAAACTTGTGTTTTTTCTTAGTGCATATGACTGCAGGTTTTGCAGACTTCTATAACACTAAAGAGGAAAGCAATTAAAATTTCCTTTTTGGCTGAATATGTTATGTGTTGTGATACACACATAGCCAGCTAATTAAACTACAACAAAGACAGAAACCTTTTAAAATGATAGAATCTTGTGTTTTAATCCCCCATGCTGAAGAAGCAACACTTCACTTTATGAATGATATAACATGAATTTCAAATTGACGCAAATGTAACTTCAAACTTACAGATCTCCCCTTGGGAACTGAAGTGCGGGACCCACTTTTTTGTTTTGCTAACATATTAAATAACAGTGTTTTGAAACTGTAATTGAAACATTCATAAAGACTTTCATAGCTACAAATGTGATATGCTATACATTTTAAAGGGTATATACAATTTTGCATTTTTTTTATCCCTACTACAAGGTAATTTTTTTAAATTTTGGGCCCTACGTTCCTAGAGTCTATATAACGATACAAACAACCCAGTAGTCTATCATGCATGTTATTCTACTTTCTCTCTCTTTTTCTTGTTAACAGACAGTAAAATGGGACAGATAGAGAAAAGTAATGTATTCTTCATAGAAACTGAATATGACAACTGCAGAATTATTTCAATCAAAATTATTTACATACATATTTTCCCTTTATTTCATAATGATTTTTAAATATGTCACTTAGATATCCCGTATTACATTTTCCAACCCTAGGCCATAGGCAAACTTAAACTCTTCTCTCATCAGTGATTTACATTCATACTTAACCTTTAACATTTTCACACTAAAAAAAAATGTCAGAGAGAGAGATGGAAATTCTGTCCCTAAGATCACCTATTTCAACCGCCAGTAATAATCGCTTGTTTGCTATCAATTTCTACCTGAAGAAAAGTACCTTCAAACAATAGGTGACCGGGATCCCTATGTAAACTGATTTTCCTATCTCAATAAAAACTTTAACTAATATATGGACAAAGACAGGTCCCAAAATTTTTAAAGTAAATTTAAAATTAGTTTGAGCGTTATTACGACAAAATTGAAATCGGGACGGTTTTTTTGTTGATGGGAATTTTTTCGAATCACCGATAATTTAGGTTTAAAATCTGCGCTTTAATCTATTAATATCGCGCCATTTTCAGCGCTTCCTGTCATTTTGGCGGCCAGTAAGTCAGCTTACAGAATAGAGCAGGGTGAGCTGGGTGTGCTACGTCATGACTGGGATATGCATGGTTGCGATTGGCTGGAAAAATCACATGACCTCGTTTTACATAGAACAGCGTTTCCTGTTCAGTATCAGTGTGTGTCTGTGTCTCATAAGAGCAGGACGTGTGCTCGGTCTCTCTCAAAACAGCTCAGCGAAACTGTCTATTTGTTCACACAGACATCTATGCTTTTAGCTGTGAACATTAGAACTTAGGTAGATTAGAGATTTGCAATTTTAGTTACTTAGGCTGAAATTTTAAAAGGAGCATCTAGCCTGTACAGCCGCAGGGGGAGGGTGGGGTGGGGGGGGGGGACTGCGGGCGAACACAGACAGACAGGCAGGCTCTTTAAAAGAGAGTGGATATTGTGCAGCCCAACTGTGTTTAAGTTTAAACCCTGCATTGCAATGGGTTTTTATTAACACTTTTTGGCCAGTTTTTTTGGTGAAATCCAACTTGTATGTTGTGCAGCCTGCACTTAAATTTGAATACAGCAATTTTGTAGTCACTGCAGGTGTATTTGATAGATGAAAAACTCCACTTATATTATCTGTATACATTTCAGATAGGTGTTTTTTTTCACTTTGGCGCAGGCCACTTTTGTTCATAGATCCACCTTGCACTTAAATTTGAATATAGTAATTTTGTCGTCACCGCAGGTGTATTTGATAGGTGCAAAACTCCACTTTTATGATCCGTATACATTTCAGATAGGTGTTTTTTTCACTTTGGCGCAGGCCAGCTTTGTCCATAGAGCCACCTTGCACTTAAATTTGAATTCAGCAATTTTGTAGACACCGGGCAGGTGTATTTATAGGTGCAAAAAAAGCCTTATATTATCCGTTTACATTTCAAATAGGTGTTTTTTTTCACTTTGGTGCGGCCAGTTTTGTTCATAGAGCCACCTTGCATTTAATTAATACAGCAATTTTGTAGTCCCGCAGGTGTATTTATAGGTGCAAAAAATTCCTTTTTATATTTACATATACATTTCAAATAGGTTTTTTTCTTAATTTGGTGAGGTCAGTTTTGTTCATAGAGCCACCTTGTATTTAAATTTAAATACAGCATTTTGTAGTCATGCAGGTGTATTTATAGGTGCAAATAACACCTTTTATTATCAGTTTACCTTTTCAAATAGGTGTTTTTTTTACTTGTGGTGCGGTCCCAGTTTTGGGGCTTTGTTTAATAGAGCACCTGCAATTTTAAATTTAATACAGCAATTTGTACGTCACCGCATGTGTATTTTAGGTGCAAAAATGCCTTTTTTTATCGTACACATTTCAAACAGGTGTTTTTTTTTCACTTTGGTGCGGCCCGTTTGTTCTAGAGCCACTTGCACTTAAATTTGGAATACAGCAATTTTGTTGGTTTCACCGAAGGTGTATTTATAGGTGCAAAAAAACGCTTATTATTATCCGTATACATTTCAAATAGATGTTTTTTTTCAATTTGGTGACGGACCCCCCCCTGTTTTGTTCATAGAGCCAACTTGCACTTAAATTTGAGTAAAGCAATTTTGTCGTCACCGCAGGTGTATTTATAGGGGCAAAAAACACCGTTTGTTATCCGTATAATTTTTAAATGCTGTTTTGCACGTGGTGTTGCCCTAGTTTTTTTCAAATAGCCACCCTGTACGACAATTCTGATTTCTCTAGTAACTGTTCTCGTTTGTCATTGCATACTACAAAAAACGCAATTTCTCATCCGTGTAGTATCTTTGAATAGTTTTATTGCGCTCTGTGAATCTCAGTTTGGCGCAGATAGCGCACTTGTATGATATTTTGTTGTAACTATCAATTCCAAAGTCCTAGCGGGCAGTTGTAAATCCCTGGGACTGGAAGGAAGAAACACTGTTGATTTCGTCTTACAGTTCTTCCCAGACAGATTTCCAGGGGGGTTTATTCGCAAAGAGAATTTCAGTTCTAATCCTGTTGGCTGTAGGAAATTAGAGGGATTTAAGAATAGCTGTGATTTTGCCGTTTTCATATTAGGACTGTCAAAAACTCTTCCATACCTTTTAATATTATATCTTTCTGTTGCCATTGGAGCGAAATGCAGTGGCAAGCGAGCAAGAGGGGGGTAGGACATGGTGGTAGAGGTACGCAGAGAAGGTGGCTCTTCCAGTGCTGGCGACAACCACGCATGCCTGCGGGATCGTCGGTTGCAGGACCGTCAGGCCTGTATCGTGGGTCAGGGCCTGTGAATCTCAGTATAAACGAACAGCATCGCAATCTGTTCTTCAGTGGTTAATGCAACCGCATCCAGCAGTCTTACTCCTCGTCCTTCAGTCACGGCCACAAATGTCATCATCAGCATCATTCAGCATCATCCAACGGAGCGGAAGGCAGCCCCAAATGTTAATCGTGAACCACCACTGTGGTTAATCCATTTTCTGAAGACTCTTGATGACAAAATGCGGGTTTGGGGTAGAGGCATTTTCCAAAGACCAAGAGGCCAAAAGAGAGTTGATTTTGTCTGCTCTGGACGCCCAGCTACTGATGCCCATCAGAGGAGGAGAAGAAAGCCAGTCATTCGGCCAAAAATCCCGCGGCGGGTCGTCAGACGCCTTGCAGTGCTCTTGCTTGTAGCCCGCAGGATCCTGGATGCAGAATGTCAGGACGACCAAGTCACCTGTGTTGATGATGATGATGACGGCAATTGCAGATCCATTGTGGTCTTTTCCGCAGAATTGTTTGCGAGCGCTTCATCCACTGGACGAGGAGGAAGATGATAGGGGGTAGTGTCAAATAGGGTCCGCCTCAAAAAGGGAGAGGGTCGGTCGGCAGAAGTCCGCCTGATATGATTTGCCAGCACGGTCAGCGGGAAAACCGCCTCCTCGTTATCGCTGTCAAAAAGGTCCAGGATCTCTCAAGCCTGGGCCTTCTTTGAAGCAAAGCCTTGATTCACCAGCATGTCATATGCAGCCTGGAGCGCCTTTGCCATAAACGGCATCAGTAGAGGAAAGAATCTTAGGATTGTTTATCCACCACCAACATGTTAGTCACATGCAGCGAATGCATGAGTTGAAATGGAGCGACCACTATGGCCAAAAAAGGCCACTCACCGTTGCGGGCTTTCCAACCACTGTCACACCTCTGTTCCCGCCTCCTCCTCTCCACCACACCAAGCGTTCCTCAGCTGACCAATGTCTCTCAGGTCATGATCAGGGATCAGCCTCCGTTCAGCTCCACCATCGCGAGAACCACCAGCACCCAGTGGACCATCTACCCCTTCTCCTTCCACAGTTTGATGACTTGCACGCCGTACAGGAGGGCTATTATAGCAGGACAGCCTTCTGTATTCCAGGTTTGGGGGCAAAAAGAAAACCACTTTAACCAAAACCATCCCCAAAGCCAAAAGCTGAATGTTGGCCATTGCCAGGGCTTTGCTTTGGAAATGTTGCCTTTCCATTGGTGGTCACAGTTGTGGTTCACACATATGGCCTTGCCTGCCCAATACCAGATGCGGACGCAGGCTTTTCTTTGCAGAAAAAGCCGTCCCTGCCCTGGCCAGCCAGTGTCTCTAAATTTCAAACATGCGTTGTCTGCATCTGTGTCTGGAAAAGTCCATCTACCACGACACATGGACTAGGGAAAGCACGGCCTAAGGCTGACTATATCTCTGTGACAGCTCATGGTGAAACTGGGGTTGGATGTCTATGGTGTGACGGTGGGACTCTCAGCCTTGGCGCACACTCTTCAAAACTGCAGGGATGGTGCAGGACGTTGCTTTCCCCCCACGGTCTTGATGGCGTCACGGGCCCAGAGAAACCATGCTGTGTTGAAATTAATCTGTCTTGGAGACCGGTCTACACACAGGTCAGAGCTTGTGGACGGCTCTCGCACGAGATTGCGACGCGCTGGCTGGGTGGAACAAGAACCATGTACTAAGCAAGTGGTGTGCGATAACGGTTGAAATCTGAGGCGCCCTTAAAAGTTCGGGTAGGCTGGAGTACATCCCTTGTCTGGCCACATGTCATGAACTTTGTAGTCCTGATATTATCTAAAGCGCTACCGGGTCTGGACTGCCTGCTGGAGGAAGGCTCGATGTCTGAGTTCGCCACTTCCGCCGTTCGCACCCTGCGTCGTCCGCCTGGCTAACATTGCAACGTCCAGACTCGGGCCTCCCATCAAGCAGTCTCATTGGTGACGTGGCCACAACATGGATTCCACCCTCCAACATGCTTCAGCGATTGTGCAGCAGCACATGCCATTTCGCAAGTACGAAGTGACACATGGCCTGGACAAGCAGCGCGTGCGGTCCTCGGGGTGTTGAGCCACTCGAGAGTGGATGGCAGGTCATAAGAGCTCTGCCACATCCTTGCCGTTTTGAGAAGCCACCAAAATGGTCCGTGCGGACAATGCTTTGTCAGCATGGACCATTGTGGTGATATTAGTTCTGGAATGATCGCTGGTACTCTGAAAAATCAGGTCGCCAGCAACGGAGGAGGAGAAGGGACACAGATGTGGACACGGAGCCTTTCTCTCCGTCTAATCCACAAAGCCTGACAGTTCACAATTTTATCGTCTTCATATAGGCAGTATTTCGGGGGTCCAGGGCTAGGTGCAAGGGGCGCTATCAGGCTATCAAGGTGCATCATCAGAGGCAGTCAGGGCTGGTTGAAGCTGTTGCGAGGAAGCGGAAGGAAGAGATGAGGTATTCATGGACACCGACGTTTACTGAGTCCCTGCCTTTGGAAAGAGGTTGGCGCGAATTTTGAGGCGGAGGAGGAAGATGAGGAAGATCATGTTTTGCTAGTGCCCATCGGACCAGAGGCTTGGGAAATCAACGGCCCATCTCTCTCAGCTGTGTTGGATGCTCCATTTCCTCAAATGATCCTCGCAATTAAGGCCATCATAGTGAACAATAGTTACTGGGTGGCCACCTCCTGGATCCACGGTACAAAACAAACTCAGCACTTTCTTCCCCCCACCCAATTAGAGAGTAAAAATGCAGGAAGGAAATGGAGACCTTTGTGATTGATCAACTGGAGACCATCTGTTTCGTCTGCTTCACTTACTTCAAATGTCACGGTGGAACATAGTCAGTGAGTGACAGCAGTAGAGTGCCAAGAAAATTGCAGCGGTTACGCAGGCAGCAGCAGCAATGGGGCAGAACCTAATGGGTTACCTCTGGGCAATTTTATAACACACTAACAACGCCTGTAATGCAGGGCACACATAAACACACAGAGACAGCTTTAAGATCATGGTGCACGACTATCTGGTATCACCACGATGTTTTTGGATGTGTTCCGGGACCCCTATGACTTATGGGTATCCCAAAAATGGTATGAGATGCCCGAGCTGCTCGCCACGCCATTAGAGGTGTGTCCTGCCTGCAGCTGCGTTTATATTCTGAGCGGACATTCAGCACAGCTGGAGGAGTCATTACAGACAATGCATCCGGCTTTCCAAAGATAATGTGGATCGTTTGACTTTCATCAAGTGATCCAGGCATGGATCTTGATAATGTTGTGGCCCCAATTGCCGAGGTCACCGATTAGTTGCCGGTTTCTACTTCACATCCTCTTCAAACTGGAAATGGTCCTCTTGAAAATGTTTTTTTAAAATGATAAATTTCCTTACTGCGAATTTTTATTTCAGGTTCCAAAAGATCATTTTGCTGGTTTTTGCGAGGGTGTGGACGACAGTAAACGACACCAAGGTTTCATGACAAATCCGTTATTCCTTTACTCACTTTTTATCTTTAGAATTTTTCGCATTGTCAATGGTTTTGAGGTTATGTTGCTGTGAGATACAGCTATTATTATAGTATCTTTGGAACAGAATGTGGCTTTAAGTGGCATTTCTCCTCTCACATTTTTAATAGTGGCTGAGGAAGTCATATTTATAATTTTTGGGATATGTTGCGTGTGAGATACAGCTATAATCATGGTCCTTTGGAAGAGAAATGTGGCTTCTAAGTGGACTTTCTCCCTCACAATTTTTTAATAGTGGTGTGAGAAGTCATATTTTTATTTTATGGGTTCTTGTTGCTGTGAGATACAGCTATAATCATGGTCTTTGGTAAAGGAAAGGTGGCTTTTAAGTGGGATTTCTCCTACATTTTTAACAGTGGTGAGAAAGTCATTTTTATCATTTTTTGGTCATGCTGCTTTGGAAAATGCAGCAATTACTACAGGTTCTATTCTAAAAAATGTTTTAACCAGACAATTGTTTTCACAATTGTCAAAAGTGGCTCAAGGGTCATGTTTTTGAATTTTAGGGGGCATGTTGCTTTGAAATGCAGCTATATAGAGGTCTATTCTAAAAAAAAAAATGTTTTTAACAGGCATTTGTTCTTCAAATTGACTCAAAAGTGGCTCAAGGTATGTTTTTGTATTTTTGGGGGCATTTTGCTGTGATATGCTGCTTATACTACCAGGTCATATTCTAAAAAAAAATGTAGGTTTTTTAACAGACATTTGTTCTTCACAATTGTCAAAGTGGCTCAGGGGTCATGTTTGAATTTTTGGGGGCATTTGCTGTGATATGCAGCTCATATACAGGTATATTCTAAAAAATGTAGTTTTAAAGGACATTTGTTCTTCACAATTGTCAAAGTGGGCATTCTCAAGGGTCATGTTTTGAATTTTTGGGGGGATTTTGCTGTGAAAGTGCTATACTACAGGTTCTATTCTAAAAAAATGTGTTTTTTTAACAGAAAATTTGTTCTTCACAATTGTTAAAAAGTGGGCTCAAGGTCATGTGATGATTGTTGGGCGGCATTTTGGCTGTGCAAATGAGTAGACTACAGGTCCTTTTCTAAAAAATGTGGTTTTAACGAATTTGTTCTTCACAATTGTCAAATGTGCTCAACGGTGACTGGTGCTTTCAAAAACAGGAATAGGGTAGGACACTGTTTTAATGGGACACTTATTGCAAAATGACTTGTTTTTGCAAGATCTTTAAAATAGCTAGAAATTCCTGTAGTTAATACAACCACATTTAATAAAATTTAAAAAAAGAGAAGAAACAAAGCGTGGTGAGATTTCCATCTATTTTAAAAATGGTGTTTTTCTGGAATTAAACTATAAAAAACTTGCATGTACAAATATAGCGATACAATTATTCCTCTGAATTGTACAAGGGGAGGTACAGGAAGACTTGAACAGATTGTAGGTTACCCAGGACAGGTATATTCAATGTCAGTTCAACTAAAATGGTGGTTCAAAGACTCCTTTTTCAGGCACTTTTTAACTGTGGGTCAGACAGTTTATATGGTATACGTGGTTACAGAAAGTATAGTCATATGTCCAGTTCAACTAACATGGTGGTTTAGAAAAGACTCTTTTCAGCACTTTTTAATATGTGGGTCAGGGCCAGGTTTAAAGGTCATACCTGGCGGTACAGGACAGATATAGTTTATGTCTGTTCAACTAAATGGTGGTTAAAAGACTCCTTTTTACGGCATCTTTTTTAATCTGGGGGTATGCAGGTTTGGGGCTCATGCTGTAGCCCAGGGACGGTATAGTCAATTTTTCAGTTCAACTATAAGGGTGGTTCAAGACTCTTTTTTCCGGCACTTTTAAATCTGTGGGTCGTGCAGGTTTGGGGTCATGCTGTGGCGAGGACAGATATTGTTCCAATGGTCCAGTTCAACTAAAATGGTTTCAAAAGACATCCGTTTCTGCACTTTTTAATCTGGGGGTCAGATAGGTTTAAGGGTCATGCTGCGTTCCAGGACCAGGATAGTCAATGTCCAGTTAAGTCAAAATGGTGGTTCAAATAATACTGCCTCTGGCATCTTTTTATTTGTGGGTCATTGCAGGTTTAAGGGTCAATGCTGTGGTACCAAGAAGGGGTAGGGAATAGTCTGTGAATGTATAACTAATTGTATTGTTTTCTGAGATGTAGCAGTATCCAGTTTTACTGTTGTGGTTGTTAATTCAGTCTCAGCCCTGTTTTTTTTGGTTGTCAGAATGAAGGTGTTGTTCCGCTCCATAGACTTTAATGGTCATCGGCGATAATCTATTTCAACTATCGGAAATCGTCTTGATAATTGCCGATATCGACTACGACCTCCATGAGTTAATAAAGTAATCGCTCATCACTAGTCATTGGTCATGACTAGAGATGGGCGAATCGATTTTAACTAAGTGGAATTCGTTTAGAATTTCAGGAAAACTTCGATTCTGAACAAATTCGAAGTTTTGGGTGATTCACGGGAACGAAGCGTGTTTTTAATTGATAAAATACTGCGAGCACTTGGGTTTATATGTGGCAAAGAACTCTGGGAGGAAGAAAGGAGTACCCTAAATAACATGTGCCAATCAGAGACCGGCGGGATTCTGTGACGTCACCGCACTATATAAGTCTGCACGCCATGCTCGCTCCTCACACTGCTCTCTCTTTGCCATGTTGTAGCTGCTACGCTCCAGTAGCTGTGAATCTACCAAAAGAAAGAACTTTTATCAGTGATTTGGATGGGTGGTCATAGCTTTTTCTCGAGTACGCTTCTCTTACGTTATAATTTTGATTTTGTGGGTATTGGAATGGAAGTCCAGTGTGCGTCCATTCAGCTGCATATTACATTTAATGCTATCTGCTCAGTTCTGGGAGACATTGAATTCCAACGGGTGTATTAAGATGTTTTTTGCTGTTGTTATCATTTAAAGAAACAGCATTTTTACAATCCACATAACCTGTTAATTTCTGCAGTCATTTCTTTTGCGCACAATTTATATCCAAGGGGCTGACTTAAGGCGTGTTCTGATGTTGTAGTCAGTAAAGGAAAGTGTTTTTCAATGCCAAAGAGAATTTTTCCCTATAGCATAATTCATATCCAAAAGGTTAATTAAGCCTTTTTCATGTGTAGTAGTAAGTAAAATACACATTGTTTTAACATGCCACATAGCTGTTAATTTTTAGCAGCTCATTTTTTTTTTGTGCAATTTATATCCAAGAGTTAACTAAGTGTGTTTCTGCTGTTGTAGTCAGTAAAAGAGACAGTGTTTTTCAACGCCAAAGGAGAAATTTTTCCTGTAGCATAATTGCCTATCGAAGGTTTAAATAAGGTTTTTTTCTTGCTGTTGTAGTCAGTAAAAGGACACGGTCGTTTTACCACGCCACATTAGCTGTTAACTTTTTGGCAGCTCATTTTCTTTTGTGCAATTTATATCCAAGGGTTATAAGAGTGTTAGCGATTGCGCTTGCTATCGAAGATCGAGCGATAGTCGGATGTCGGCGCTATTCGATAAGGTTTTTTTTTCGATAGTGAGCATCGATTATGAGCGATTACATTAAAAGTCTAATGGGAAGCAAAACACCTTCCATTATTACACCAAACAAGGCTGGAGAGCTGAAAATAACATCCACACAGTAAAGGATACATTGTAATCTTAGGCACACACTTAGGTTTAAAAGTCACGAAAAAAAGTCAAAGACATTCACGTATCCCTGTTTCTTGTACCACAGCTGACCTTAAAACCTGCATCACCCAACAAATAAAAAGTGCCAGAAGGCAGTATGATTGAACCATCATGTACTTGAATGGACATTGAATATCCCTGTCCTGGAACGCAGCAGAGACCAACCTTGCATGACCCCCAGATTAAAAAGTGCGCAAAAGAGTCTTTCAATACCATTTTGTTTTCACTGGACATTGGACTATTCCTGTCCTGGATCCGCAAAGTTGGACCATTAAACTGTATACCCCCAGATTAAAAGTTGCCGGGAAAAGGAGTCTGTTTCTGTTTGTTTCGTATATTAATTACACGTTTTTTTGCACTTTCAAATTAAAACGAGGTGGACTATAGAATTGCTGTTTTTAGATTTACGTGGATGCTGCGTCAGATGAACAAGCGGGTGCGCAGAAGTCAAAAAACACGTTTCTGTTATGTTTTCGTATAATACTCTGTATTTTTTGACCTTTCAATTCACCTGTGGTGGACATAGAATTGTGTTTTAAGATTTACGGTGGATGCTGCGTCACATGAACAATGCTGGGTGCGCAAAGTCAAAAAACAGTAACTGTGATGTCTTTGTACGATACACGTATTTTTGGCAAACAAACAACTGTGTGGTCTACAAGATTCTGTATTGTTATTTAACTGCAAGGTGGATATATAAAAGTCTCAGGTTGGAATGGGTAAAATTGAAAATACTGAACACCTATCTGAATGTATACTGATAATAAAAGGTGGAGTTTTGCAAAGCTAACAAAGAGACCTTGCAGTTACTAGAAATGATGTGTATCCAATATAAGTTCAGGCTGCCAATATCCAGGAAATATTTCTATAGCAAAACTGTTAATAATTAAATATCTTCCACTACAATTGTATACACTAAGTCTTGGGTTGAACTTTATCCAGTGTCTTTATTGAGAGAGTTGGTCTAGTGTTGCCCGCACCCCCCCCCCCCCCCCCCCCCGCTCACCAACCGCCTGTGAAATTTACAGCGGTTAGAGGTGCTTTAAATCTCTAGTTAACTACATAAAATCTTCAAATCTCTATTCTAACTATAATTGGAAGGAACACAGTAATAGTAGAGGTGTCTTACTGCTGCAGAATAGATAATTTCGCTAGCTGGTTTGGCCAAAGGCAGCGGCAGGTCCTATCTATGAGACGTCTCGAGAGACAACTGAGCTGAAACAGGAAACGCTGTTCTATGTAAAACGAGGTCATGTGATTTTCCAACAATCGCAAACCATTACAATCCCAGTCATGACGTCGCACACACATTCACTGCTCTCTTCTGTAATCTGATTTGCTGGCCGCCAAATTACAGGAAGCGCGAAAAAGGCGCGATCGTAATAGATGATGCTCATTGATTTTAACCTTAATTATAGGCATGATATGGGAATTTCGATCACCATAAAATTCTTGCGATTTAAACCTTTGTCGATAAAAAATCGCTCAACCACTATTAATTAAGTGTGTTTCTCTGCTGTTGTGTCAGTAAAATACATGTCCATTTTAACCACGCCACATAGTGTTAATTTTTGGCAGCTCATTTCTTTTGCGCAATTTTCTATCAAGGAGTATTAAGTGGTTTTGCTGTTTGTAGTCATAAAGAAACAGTGTTTTTCAATGCCAAAGAAGAAATTTTTCTGTGCATAATTTATTTCTGAAGGTAATTAAGCTGTTTGTGCTTTTATATTCAGTAAAATACACAGTGTTTTTACCCCTTACCGCGGAGCCAGTTTTGGGCCTTCCTGGCAGAGCCCTGGTTTTAAAAACTCGGGACAGGATCCTAGGGTGTGTCACTTTATGTGAGTATAACTTTTGACACTGTTTTTTTTTTTTTTTTTTTTTTTTTTTTTTTTTTTTACCTATCAAGTGATTCAGAGATTGTTTTCTCGTGACACTTGTGCTTTAATTTAGTAATACATTTTGGTCCAAAAAGTCCTTGTTTATTTGTGAAAAATATCAAAATATCAAGAAAATTTGCAAAAATTTTTAATTTTCAAAGTTCAAAAATGTCTCTGTGTAACACAGATAGTTATTCCACTAAACATAGTTTATAACTAGCATCTACCATATGTCTACTGTAGGTTGGCATCATTTTTAAATTTTTTTTTTTTTTGTACCGCATTAAAGGGCTTAGAAATATAGTAGTAATTTTTCACATTTTCAAGAAAATTAGCAAAATAAATTTTTTTAGGGAGCAGTCCAGTTCTGACGTGGCTTTGAGGGGCCTGTATTTTAGACACCCCATGAAAGACTCCATCTAAGAAACTGCACCACTTAAATTATTCAAAAAAAGCATTTATGAACTTTGTTGACCCTTTAGAAATTTCACAGAAATTAAAGCAAAGTGGAGGTGAAATTAAAAAAATTCACTTTTTTTTGCAGATTTTCAATTTGTATTCATTATTCACAAGAATACGGTAAATGTGATCAGGGAAATTCGACTAATTATTGATTCCCCAGATTCTGACGTTTTCAGAGATATCCAATATGTGGCCCTAGTGCGATATTTGACTCAACCACAAGCCTCAGAATAGGAGGAACACCTACTGGATTCTGGGGTCTCATTTTCATTATCATTTTATTTAGGCGCCATTTAAGGTTTGCGGACACCCTAAGGTTCCAAAACTTAATAAATACCCCTAAAAAAAAAACATATTGGAAACTACACCCCTTATGGAATATATCCAGAGGTGCAGTGAGTATCTCGACCCCACAGGTGGTTCACAATTTTTTTTAGCGTTCGGCTCTGAAAATAAAAAAAAAAATTTTTTTCAAATAATCTGCAATTTTAGCTGAAAATGTTTAATTTTGACAAGGAATCCTAGAGAAAAAGTCGCAAAATTGTGTTACGCAACTTCTTCTAAGTTCGGCAATAAACTACCTGTGGGTGTAAACTGCTGTTTGGGCGCATGGAAGAGTGTAAAAGGGAGGGAGTGTTATTTGGCTTTTGGCGCACAGATATTGGTGGGGACAAGTCGCATCTGCAAAGCACCCAAAGTACTAGAACAGGTGAAACATTCCAGAAGTCCCATTTTGGATTCAACACCCCTCAGGGATCTAATCTAAGGGTGTATTTTGCATTTTGGGCGCACAGGTGTTCCAAAGTTTTTTTCTAGCATTGGGCCATAAAAATGAGGGGGGGGAGGGGGAGAGGGTAAGGAGGAACACAGTTCCGCCATTGTTTTTGGGCTTCATTTTTACAGTATTCACTGTACGGGATAAATGACGGGATAACTTTACTATGGGGGTCGGTACAATTACAATGATATAAATTTTATATAGTTTTTTATGTTTTATTACTTTTACACAATAGAAGCGAGTTTATAAAAAGTTTCGTTTTTATGTTGTCCTATTCTGACAGCCATAGCTTTTTTTAATTTTTTGTATACGGAGCTGATTGTGAGCTTGTTTTTTACGAGATGAGTTGATGTTTTTATTAGTACCATTACGGGGTGTATGTGATGCTTTGATCACTTTTTATTAAGGTTTTTGTGAGGCATTTTGTACAAAATACAGCAATCCTGGTAGTGTTTTTTATTTTTATTTTTTACAGCGATCACTGTGGGGTATAAATGACATGCTAATTTTACTCAACAGGTCGAAACCAAATTTGTACATTTTTTTAATGTTTTACTGCTTTTACACAATAAAAACACTTTTATTTGACAAGGAAAACACGTTTTTGCATCACCATAGTCTGAGAGCCATAACTTTTTTATATTTATGTTTAAGGAGCTGTGAAGGGACTTTTGTTTTGCGTGATGAGTTGATGTTTTTATTGGTATCATTTATGGGGGGACAAGACTTTAAGATCGCTTTTAAATCCGTATTTTGGAAGGCAGGGTGAAGAAAATACTGCAATCCTATCCAATTTATTTTTATTTTAAATAGCGCTCATCGTGCAGTATCCGTGACAAGTTACTTTTACTCTGTGGGTCGATTAGATTATGGTGATACCCAATTTATATAGTTTTTTTTTTATATTGAAGCATTTTTTTTTTTGTGTTTTTATTGTGTAAAACAATATTTATGCATCGCTATCTTCTAATAGCCATAACGTTTTAATTTTTCCATAAACAGAGCTATGTAAGAACTTTTTTTTTGAGGAATGAACTGAAGTTTTAATTGGGACCACTTTGATGTTGATTTGAGTTTTTTATGACTTTTTACTCCATTTTATGTGCTGCGGGATGAACAAAAATCGCAATTCGGTGAGTGTTTTGTTTTTTTTTTTTTACGACGTTCACCGTACGGGTTAACTAACATGACAGATTTATAGGGTAGGTCGTTACGCATGCGGCGATACCAAATATGGGTACTTTATTTATTTTTGATCTTTTTTGGGGCGATTGGCGTTTGTAAAGGGGAAAAGCCGGTGTACATGTTTTTATTTTATTTATTGTGCTTGTGTTTTACTTTTTTTTTTTTTTTTTTTACTTTTTCACACTTTTCCCCAGGGGGGCATTGTATGAACGATCGTCAGATCGTTCATACAATAGGAGATCAGCACACAGCTTATAGCTGTATACTGGTCTCCATGGCAACTGTCAGTCACGCTGCCCACAATGCATTGTGGGCATCGTGACGTCACCAGACAACCCGGATGCTGTCATTCAGCGTCCGGGCTGTATGGTAGGAGAACAGTTGCGGCGCTGAGCGCTATTACTGCTCCGGGATCGCGGTCAGCAGGAGCTCACTCCTGCTGCCCGCAGCTGCGATGTCGCAACCAAGATGTCGCGACATCGAGGGGTTAATCCCCCGCGGCTGGAGCTCACTCCTGCCGTGGGGGATGCGGCATGATGCCAGCGGTAATATACCGCTGGTTCCATGCCACGATCTTGCGCGCTCCGCTTGTGAGCGCGCAAGATCGCCATGACGTACTCATACGTCAATTTGCGGGAACCCCTACCCGACATTGACGTATGAGTACGTCAAATGTCGGTAAGGGGTTAAACGACACATACAAGTAAAGTTTTCCTGGCCATTTGTGGAGCGCAATTTATATCCAAGGGTTACCCAAGCTTGTTACTGGGTTCATTTGGAGTTCAATACAGGGGGCGACATGTATGAATTCGACTGCGTACTTTTTTTTAACTTGGCGCCGGCACTCCAGTTCTAAATAGATATAGAAGAGTGTAGAGTACGACAGTATGAAGATTTTTGGCGCATTACATAGAGCTTAGTGCGCCAAGTTTGGCGCATTACACTCTATGACCATACAAAGTTTGGCGCAATAAGCTCTATGTAATGCGTCAAAAATCTGTCGTATTCTACACTCTTCTATATCTATCTAGAACTGTGGTGTCGGCGCCAAGTAAAAAAAATGTATGCATTCGAATTCATGTGTTGCCCTCTTAATATTTCAATGCTCAGATTCTGAGATTCTGAAAGTGTAGAATACGACAGATTTTTGGCGCACTACATAGAGCTTAATGCACCAAGTTACACTCTTTGCCCATACAAAGTTTGGCGCATTAAGCTCTATGTAATGCGCCAAAAATCTTCATACTGTCGTATTCTACACTCTTCTATATCTATTTAGAACTGGAGTGTCGGCGCCAAGTTATAAAAAAGTACGCAGTCGAATTTATACATGTCGCCCAGGGTGTGTATTTATCATATACAGATATCTTCATTAAACAGAGTCTGTAAATGTTTGAACAAACAGTATGTCAGACAGAGAGGTGGCAGGCTCTTCACATGCGAGTGGCAGTGGCACAAACATTCCTGGAGCAGGCACAGGTCACAGCACAGTAAGGGGACAACGCAGCAGGGGTGACTCGGTGAGGCCAGAACTGCCGGTGTCATGTAGCGGCCGTGTGTTGGTCAGCAACCCAGGGGCTCTTGGTTGAGTAGGTCATCAACTTCATCCCAGATGACATTTGAAAATCCTAGTGGTGGGTTCATCTGATACAACTCTTATTTGGCATGGTCCGGGAACAGGTCAGTGCCCCTCACCTGTCCTCACCCCGGCTCTGTCCCGCTTGGGTCCCTCAGCCAGAAAACTAGTATGTGGTCTGGGCTCAGCGCCACTGTACAGCGAGGACGAACAATTTGAGGACAGTCATCAGCTACTTGACAACGAAGAGGTGGGGCAGATACCCCCTGCTTCTTGCACTATTGATGTGGAGAGTGACATGGGAGGTTTTTTGGCGAGCGGTCAGCCTCTGCATACCAAGACCTTTGCGGAGGACAGCAGTGACGATCAATCACTCATGAAGTACACACGTGGTGGTTTGAATCCATTTTCTGCGTTACACCAGTTTGTTCAAATGCAGCGTATGGAACTTGAACTGAAGGAGACCATAACTACAGAGAATGTTTTAGGTGCTTATTTTGCATTCTGTGTAGTGATGAGCGATTGTGTCAACTATCAGCAATTATCATGACGATTTCCGATAGTCAATAACAGATTATCGCCGATGACCATTAAAGTCTATGGGAGATGAACAACACCTTCTTTCTTACACCCAAACAGGGCTGGAGAATCTGGAATTAACATCCACAACAGTAAACTGGATACGTGCTACATCTCAGACAAGACAATTAGGTTATAAAAGTCACAGAAAAAAGTCACAGACTATTCACTATCCCTGTCTTGTACCACAGCATGACCCTAAAACCTGCATGACCCACAAATTAAAAAGTGCCAGAAGGCAGTATGATTTGATCATTTTACTTGAACTGGACATTTACTATCGCTGTCCTGGAACGCAGCATGACCCTCAAACCTGTCTGACCCACAGATTAAAAAGTGCCGGTGTGAAGGTAAAGAGATTTGAACTAATATTGTGTTGTATGCATAACTATGAAATCCCAAGCTTTTCTCCTTATAAGGTATCTCAGCTTGAGCAGAATCCATTTTGTGAGGAATGATACAGCAAATATGAAGAAGCATTTAAGATGGTTGCGGTCCAGCCGATATAACATCTTGTTATCAGTTTTCCCCAGGATGTGGAATTTTGTTATCATCTACGTTCCTTTAGTGTCGTTTTACTGGAAATCAACTAAGTTTTCGGTGATGCATTCCGAGACTTTTTCACTCAGAGACAACCATGGGACCCATGAATCTACTCAGAAAGCTTGCCTAAATATGGACACTATGTCCGTTCCTTCGACCCTATCGCGCCTGCGCTTGTTTGATTACAGGATAATATTAAAATATGTGTGTTAATGCAATTCGTAATGTCAGAATTACTTGGAACATGAATGAGATTTCGAACCAGAACTTTGCGTCTGAGCTCGAATTTCTATTCAGGCCGATAACAGTGTTCCTCTGATCGCGATTCTGGGTGTACGGGACAAAGGGTTAGACCCCAGTGTTGGCAAACGAACCCGCACATCTTTGGGGCGCCACAACGTGGGGCGTGGCATGAGGTGGATCCAGGACCCCCGAGGACCCGAACACTGCCGGGGGCGCTCGAGGACCGGAGGACATCAAATTGAGGATGCAGCCTCTAAGGGTTAACGGTGAGTTGATACATTATGTGTATTTAACTGCCGTTGGCCATTTGATGTCTCCCGGTTAGTAGATTGCGTGTGGCATCTGGTACGAGGCGTGGTCACAATAAAGTGGACTCAAACTAGAAAACTTGGAATCAGGACCGGCCACGTCAGAATTTTGTTTTGACTGTGACTTCCGTAGTTCGGGATTGTCACTGTTTTTAGTCAGTACCCCTTTGCCCGGTATGGCGGTGAAATATAGTGGGATCCTTGACAGTCTCTAAGGTTAATTGTGAGCTGGGCAAGGGAGTCTCGGGGTTATTTAGGACAAGATCTGTGTATTACTGAATATTCAGGTGGGTCGGATGGGACATAATTCACTAGGGATTGTTCCGGGATATATTATTTTATATATTATATATTATATATATATATATATATATATATATAAATTATATATTATATATTATATACTATATATACTATATATATATTATATATATATTATTTTTATACCATATTTATATATATATATATATATATATTATATATTATATAATATACTGATTTGACAAAAGAACGGGAGGGTAACGGTACCCACATCTGTGGCTAACCTAGGGTGGGCTATTGTTGGTTTAGGTTTGGGATCTTTATTATTTTGATAGAATCCTTGTGTTGGGAGACCGGGATCCGGGCACAGGCCGGTGGCCCGGCTGAGTAGTCTTTGTCAGGATTGGAGGACTCCCAAACATAGAACAACCAAAATGTTAAATCTGTTTCGAAAAAGAGCATAAGTTGCCTGGAAGAGGCAGAGGACTGTCATGGAACGATTGTTTGTAGGAAAAAGGAAGGGAAAAAGTATGTTACAAATGCATGTAAAATGTATAAGTTGGTGGGGATTGCCAAAAGAAGGTCAGATTGCAGCCATCCAATGGCCAGGAGATAATAGAGAATTGAGAGGAAAATTGTCCGATATGGGTTGGCTGGGAAATTTTGGGGGGGGGCACAGGTCTCACCTCCGAGTGGGACAAATGTTTGCAAAAAGAAGTTTTGTGGAAGGTGGAAGGCAGTGGCGGAGATGATAATGATGACTAAACTGTATGGTTATATGAAAAGTGTTGTCTAAAAGGCGATGTTTGTGTAATAAGAAGGCCAATGCGCCACTGCCCTATAATGGCGGCGCTGGCGGACCCGAGGGGTGGACCTGTAGTGCATGTGGAACGCAAAATCCTAATTGGGCGGAGGATTGTAGGAGTGTGGAGCACCAAGACAGCTTGCCCCCTAAGGGCTAGTCAGAAATCCGCCCCTAGCCCGCCCTATCACCCCTTGGTTACATCACCAAGGACAGTATTATCAGGGACCTCCTGCTGTTGTCCTCTCCCAGAGGTCACTGTTAGTCACACCCAGAACCGCCCCAGCACCCGATCCACCCGCCCCTGTACAGTCATGGTTGTAGGAGGTGCTGAAAACACAGAGGAAACGGCTCTCGGCAGCCCAAAGGCCCCGGAAAACACTTCTGAAGGGGGGTGGATGACCCGAAAGTGCAGTAGTCTCCTCCCTGTTCATACGGGGGGGATTCCGGGGAATGGGTTTGGCTCCTGGATCATTGTACACCTCTCCAGGTGGTGTTTACAATGAAGAGAAATGGAATCCTAAGCTTAGTTGCATGTTAACAACGGTAACTGGTGGAAAGTGTTATGTCCATAGGACATGGGGACTATTTGACCCATAGGGTCGGAGCCAATCAGTTAACCTGCAAATACCCAATTGTCGCCACCGAGGGGGATTGGCAGAGACCCTTATGGAAATAGCATGGCTCAGAAGTCCAACGAGATTGTGAAAGGTATCTCAGAGACAAGGGGAGAGTAGATAACGGGTTCCGCTATTCTCCTCAGTTTTTTGCAGGAGATCTTTCTTGTATGTAAAAAATTTCTGATTCATGGCTGTGGGTCCAAATTTACACGCGGTAAGGATGATGACAATGAAGCACCCTGCTCACTTCTGCTATTACCAATTCTTTACTTTTGATTAGTGAATTAGATGACGGACAGGTGACAAGTCGTTCCATCTCTCTCCCACTTGTCTCCTCTGGTCTTTTTAAGTTTCCTTTAAAAGAATGTATAAAGGATCATTGCATGCATGTTACAAAATTTTATTATCAACAATGAGAATGTAATTGGTTGAAGTTAGGATTGTTCTTCCTCACCAGGGCATACAAAGATGCACTTGTGAAAGAGGGTAAAGGACTTTGAGATTTTCACAGAAAATGAGCACCCCGAATAAAGGCAAAAAGGCCTGTACCCCATGTACCCAGACCACCAAGTGGAGTAGTCATGAAGACCCCAAGAGCTCCACCTGCCCATTTGTATGTAGCAATTTACCCCAAACGGTATAGATTTGCCTTCCTCAGTAAAAATGCCAGACCCCATGAAATTCAACTGCAGTTTCTAAGAAAGTTGTCACAAACCAGGCAAAATCTATGGGGCTAATCGGAAAAGATTTAGAGACCCTGGTGCTTGTCAGAACCTCTGATGATTACCTCCCACAATCCAGAAGTATCTGAACCCTTCTGGGCTTGATATATTTTCTTTTGAGTCTGGATTAGCCTTTTGTGACCAGCTCAAGATCTGGGCACAGACCTGACTAGTGACCAAGCCACCTCCTTTGCAAGGATGTACTGCAAGGAGCCAGGCAGGAGCTGTAGATGGTTTTTGCAGGTAGAATTGAGCCAGCAGTATGAGCGACCCTAGGGTTCTCTACTCATAACCAAGATCCAATGCTCCTTGCTAGTGAGAGCCCTGATAGATGGCTTAGAAGATGACCTCAAGAGTCTAGTCCTGCGTTACAAGAACCGGAGTCTATGGATCAGTAGTACAAAGAAGCCCTGGCAGTGGTATAAGCGGATTCCATAAGGTGGTTAACCAAGATAAAGAAAAAAGGAAAAGGGGAAAAGGAAAGCTGTTAAACATGTGATGATTAGTGTGCACCAGGCTCCTGAAAGTTGTCAGGCCATTGTCCCTCCACCGCGCCACGCCCCGAGTTGCAAACGTTTAGAGAGCCACCCATCTGCTGGAGATGTAATCAGGTTGGCCATTACAAGAGATTCTGCCGTGTCGACTTCGGCAAAGCCACAACATCAGAAACAGGGACAAGCCTACCAGAGGTGGAGGGGCCCCAATGAGGATGTGGCAGCTGGTGCCGCCTTTCCAACGGTGGGAGTCGTGAGGCCTATGGGGTGTGACTCTTCCTGTAGCAGGACAACCCACTGGAACTTTTTGGTGGACACTGGTGACGGCCACCTCTGTAATTGCAGCAAAGAACCTGCCTCCTGAGTCACAGATCTCTCTGATGACCAAAATTGTATTGGGGTTGAGGGTCGCATACATCATGTCGCCTCACTCTTGGTACAATTAATGCTGGTCCCTTTCCTGACTTTGATGATCCGTTTCCTTGTTTCTGACACCTGCCCAGTTAATCTGTTGGGCGATCGAATTACTTCAACTGTTGCGGGCACAACATTCAGTTCTCCTCTGAATGGTTTGGAGCTTAATTTACAGGATCCAGGATCGGAAGATGGGTTCATTTACCGATGTGCTTTGAATGCCCTCCCTATTCTGGATGATGTTCTTTAACCAAGCCTTACTTTATTTTTGGCATTTCCTGTATTTTCTAATCCCTCCAGGACTTTGGTCACAAGGAACCAGATGATTGTTGGCCTCACTTCCTGCTCCGCCAGTGCATGTGTACCTGGAAAGGATGGAGGTCCCCTACCCTTGGAATCCATACCAGTTTCCCTCAAAGCTGGTCTAGAAAATGGATGAAGGTCTCAATAACAGTCTCATGTTAATCACAGGGGTAACTCGTCTCCTGCATCTCTCCCTGCAAACACCCCTCTTTTTCTGTGAAGAAGAAAGTCCTTAGAAAGGAGGAATCAGTGAGTGATTTCGTTTGGTGCATGAGCTCCGAGCGTTAATGCTGCCACTATCACCTGGGATAACACTAGTGGTTCCCAAACCCAATACTCTTCTTTCCAGATGCCCCCTCTGCATTCCTGTCTTCACAGTTTTTGATCAGTCTAATGAGTTCTTCAGCGTACCTCTTCATGAAGACTGTCAGTACTTTGTTTGAATTTTACCTTTCAGGGATCTCAATTCACCTGGACCGGACACCTCAAAGAGGGCCAGAATAAGCACCAATCAGTTTACTCAGGCTATGAAAGCTTCTCTACAAACCATGGTAAAGCCAATACCCCTGAAGTAACACCTTATTCAGTATTGTCTTGATCTTCTTCTTGGGGGAAGCCCTGATGATCTGGAAGGAAAATCTCTATCCCTGCTGCAGCATTTGCTAGCTCTCAACTGCAAGGTCTCCTCAAGGATATGCTCCAGTGGGCGGATGCAAAACAAGAGTTGTGTTTCCTAGGTCACTGCATATCCCAAGGACCAGAACCTTACAGATTGATCGTGTGAAAAGCCATCACATCCCTCCTTAATCTCCAGAAAACTACAAGACAACTCAAAGTTTTCCTAGGCCTCATCACTCTACTGTAGGCAAATGGATACCTGGATGCATCCAGGACAATACTGCAGCCCTTTATAAGTCCTGCCTGAAGACATGGAGGACCTGGCTTCAACAAGCTCTATCTTTATGTGTATCTAACAAACAGAGGCCTGCTTCCAGGCTTCTTTACTGAATGCAGTGTCGACTGCTCAGCACTTGGACTTCCAGACTACAATCAACCTTTCATCCTATTTGTCCTCTGAAAAACTGAGGACAATATGCCTCTGGGGAGTCCTCACCCAGGCACATGGGCAGGCCGCCCAACGCCCCCTCGGGTACTATTCTGCTCGATTGGAACACGGGTGGCCAGGAACGCTCCTCGCTGACTCAGGGCTGTCCATCGCTGCAACAAATCCTTCTTGACAAATACTGCGGATATTGTTTGGGACATGATGTGATTCATTCAGGCTCCCCATGATTTGGCTTGCAGTACTACAACAGACTTTCCAAAGCACATGATCATCAGCGCCACCTGCGCTTCAGTGTTCACTCCTGTTACACCATCCAAACATTTTCCATTACAAACGCTGTACAGATCTTGAATACAGGCCACTCTTCTTCCACTACCAAAGGGGGGAAGAGGACAGAATGGACTATGACCCAGGATGATGTCCACCATGTTTGTTCTGAAAAAGCCTTTAACAAGACCAAACTGCAGCCCCCATTAACAGTGGTGACGAGGAGCATCCCGACTGCAGATCTTAAATCTCTGGGAATGATGGATCAAGATATGACTACTGCAAGACGGGCTTTTCATTAGGATTTGCAACTAACTACAGAAGGAAGAATTCCCTATGGCAGAAGCACTGCCCCGCACTTTTCCAGCTCAAAGTTGCTGAACTACAAGCTATGAAGGAAGCCTGTAAAATGGCTGAAGGAAAAAACGGTCAATAAATGGACTGACTCAAGATATGCTATGGCATAGCACATGATTTTGGGCTCATTGGAAAAATCGAGGATTTCATCACGGCACAGGGTCCACGATTAAACATGCACGTACAATCAAAAATCCTTGATGGCTGCACTTGAACTGCCCACAAAGGTAGCCGTCTTAAAAGGTTAAAAGCCCATGAAAAGTGAAGACAAACAGACCAGAGGGAAACCAGACAGCGGACCAAGCCGCAAAAGTAGCAGGTCTTGGTGTAATGTCATCCAAGTGGCTGGATCTGAACTTCATTATGGTAACCACCAGAGCTACAGAGGAAGGAATTCAATCTAAACAACAGGAACTGATATCTCCAGCCTCTGATTGGAAGCGGATGGGCCCTCAAGAAAGGAATATTCAGCAGAAAAAACATCTGGCAACTGACAAAGGAGAACACAAACAGTGGAGAAAGATGGAGCAACTCTTGAAAGAGAATTTGGAAGTGCAAAGGCCTTGTCTTGTTTACCTAGGACGAATGTATCCTGCTCCATTGCAGCCTGGGCCCATGGAGCTACTCATCGTGGAAAGAATCAGGCTCTCAGCTATGTGCAGAAAGTTGTTCCATGATCCAGGAATCCAGTTTCTATGATTGCAGCTACACTCAGGCATGCAACCATCTGTGCACCACCTGCAACCCCTTTCCCCCACTAGCTCAAGTACCTATGCAACACTGGCAAAAACCTGAGTACCCCTTCCAAAGGATTTTTTTTTTTAAAGTGGACCACATCCAGATGCTAAGAGTGGGGAAGTATGAATATGTTCTGGTTGCAGTAGACATGTTTCAGGGATGGCCAGAAGGCCTACCCAGTGACCAACATGACCCTCCAAGTAAAGGCAAAAGAAGTTGATTACTGAATAGCTTGTCGATTTGGATCCCTGGGTGGTCGAGTCAGACCAGGGTCCAGCATTCTTTCCTCGGTTTTCCGAAGAGTTATGGAACATGTTTAGGGGTAGATTTGGGCCTCCACACGCCGTACCATCCCCAAAGCTCTGCGAAGGTAGAGAGAATGAATGGAACTCTAAGAATAAGTTGTTATAGATGACCGCTGAGTCCTCCTTGGCCCTGGCCAGAACTTCTCCAATTGTTCTATACCACGTTAGGCACACCCCACAAGCAAAAACTTGGGCCTAATCCCCATTTGAGATACTGTTTGGAAAGCCTCCTTCTGTGTTTGAAGTCAGGGAGCAACGAGCTAGGGGGAAATAGTGATAGGGACTTTACAATTTGTGATTGAATGTCCAAAGAGTTGACTAATTTGCATTCTGCAGTCTTGCTTGTCTTCAGTATCTACAGGAGAAAAAACGGTGCATGATTTCAAACAGGAGGGAGCCGAGTGTATTAACGAGCACATACGGAGGAATTACGCTGGAAGCCCAGATTTGAAGGCCCATTTACGGTTATCCTGATTAACCCCACGGCAGTCGAAATTGGGAGGGGAAAGCCCACATGGATTCATGCTACTCTTTGATAAAAGGGACCCAGTGAACCAAAATGATTGTGTTAATCCTTTTTTATTTGTTTTACCCATAGCAAAAGCTGGAGTGACCTTCTGGCTGGACACCACCCAAAGCGTGCAAACCTTTTCATTTGATTATTGTGACATTGTTTCTCAGGATACAATTTGTCGGTGGGGAACCCGATACAACCATGAGGTCTTCAATCGGGGACAATTCTATTTGTGTGTGACCCGTCCTGGGAATGAAAATTGTTACTATTGGTCTGATGTGGGGTGGAACACAGGTGAGGACTGGGGATATAAACCAGGTAGGCATAGATCGTAAGGATGAGAAGGGAGATCTTGTTAGTGCGGATGACATTGACAAGGGGCCCCACTCAACAATGGGGTAACGGTTGTTTTTCTAGAAGATGCTTTCCTCTCTATTTGAATATTGAAAGTCCCTCGACAGCAGATATGGGTAAATATGTCTTAGGGGCATATACTAGTTTTATAAATCCAACGTTAGGACTTATTGAATTGAAAAATAACAAGAAAACATGGACCCACCCAAGCCTCACCCATCAAGGCCACACCATCACTCCCCAAATGAAAGGTCAATTCCAGAAAGCAGTAGAAGAAGATAGTCCCAATCACAAATTATGTCAGTGATAAGATGTGTTTTCGTATTGAAAACCCAAGTTTCTCCCCGGAACAATTTGTGGCTGAATGGGTTATATTACACGGTATGGGCCCATAATTTAAAGTTGGGTGTTTGGCCTGTGCAGGAGCCAAACAATTGGAAACACACCCCTATCACCAAGTTACTGCAGATAATGCAGAATGTGTTATTAGCCTGTTGAAAAAGCAAAATGTTTCTGGATGTGAGAACCTATCCCTCTAGTAAGTTTCAAACCCAAAGTCAGACCCCCTGGGGAGGTGTGGGTGGCTCCTGGAACTACACTTGTTTTTCTCCCAATGCTACACGACGGGGGATGCATCTTTGGGGGTCTTCATCGGCCGGATTCTGCAGAGTTAACCTACTAGTGTGGAAATCTGGTGAATCTCTACTGCGAACACTCCTGGATGTATCTGGTTGTGTGGGGATGGAAACTCGAGAGCAAGATTGGACAGACACCTGAGAAGGGTCAGTGCACATTAACTAAGCCTTCCATGCCCTTCAAGGCTACCCATGGAATCCAGCCCCCCTCCTAGATGCACCCCCACCTTCCGAGCAGGAAAAGACGTGCGGCCTCCAGTATCCCGGGGGATAGATCCCAATGTATCTATAGATGCAACTTGGCGTGCCTAGGGGGGTCCCTGACCAGTCAAGCGCACGGATCAGATTGATGCAGGCTTCGCTTCCCTTCATTTCCCCAAGGTGGCTAATACACTAAGGAATGTGACTGGATTAATTATAATTTTACTGTAATTCAGCAAAGGTTTGTAATTACAGTTAGAGAGGGGTCTTTCAAGAACTATGAGAATTAGGCCCCAATACTAGATGTCTTACAGAAAACGATTAGCCATCGACATGGTGTGGGGGGCTGTTGTGGGGTGAGAAAGGAGGAGTTTGTGGAGATGATTAGGTGAAGAACTGCTGCACCTACTATACCTGACAACAACAGGAGTGGAATGGCTAAATCACCATATGCCTCTGGGCAAGATAAAGAATTTGTCAAAGGAACGCAAGGAGAATTCAGGAGTGGATTACTTCCTGGGCCTACCTGGCTGATGATTGGAATGCGATGCAGTGAAGCGATGGTTACAGCAAGGTGGGCATGATAATGGCCTAGTAATATAGTGGTGATACTGTTTTTGGTGTGCTGCTGCGTTCCCCTCTACAAAAATCTATGCCCGGATAAGCGCAGGAGGAGCACACATCAGGAACTTTCCTTATGCATGAACATGAACCTTTAATGTATGATGATGTGGGAATTTCAAGGATATCCCCACCTATCAGATCCCTATAAGTTATGAACCAAGTGTCCAAACTCTTTGATTTAATGGACAGATCAAGGGGAAAACCATCACACTGATTAGGTAGGTCACTGGAAGTTGCGTGTTGAATTCACCTGCTAGGGGGGTTTCCTCAAACCCTTCTGATGAAATCCACACACCCTTGCCCCCAGTGTGAGCGTATTTTCCAAAGGTCTATTGCCATTTTAGTTTCAGGAAGGACAATAGGGACAGTGGAGAAATCTTGGTCTTTAGGGCGGGGATTGTGAAGGTAAAGAGATTTGAATAAATATTGTGTTGTATGATAACTATGAATCCAAGCTTTTTCTCCTTTATAAGGTATCCTCAGCTTGAGCAGAAAAATTCCTTTTGTGAGGAATGATACAAGCAAAATCATGAAGAAGCATTTATGATGGTTGCGGTCACAGCGATGTAACATCTTGGTTATCAGTTTCCTAGGATGTGGCAATTTGGTTTATCATCTCCTTCCTTAAGTTTCGTTTCACTGGAAATTCAAACTTAAGTTCGGCTGATGCATTCCACGAGACTTTTTTCAGAGAAAAACTTGGGACCAATGAATCTACTTCAGAAGCCTGCACCTAAATATGGACATATGTCCGTTCCTCTCGGCCTATCGCGCCTGCGCTTGTTTGATTACAGATATATATAATGTGTGCAATGCACTTATTGTAAGGAAATTACTTGGTAACATGAATGAGGATTTGAAACCAGAACTTTGCGTCTGAATCAATTTCTAGCGGCCGATACGTGTTCCTCTGATCGCGATTTGGAGTACGGGACAAGGGGACCCCCAGTGTTGGGCACAACGGGACCCCCGGACCACCGAAAATGGAGTCTTTGAACCACCATTTTAGTTTAACTGACATAGGAATATCCCTATCCTGGACCGACAGCATGGACCCTAAAATCTGCATGAACCCAGATTAAAAAGTGCTGGAAAAAGGGAGTTTTGAACCATCATATTTGTTGAACTAGGACTTTGTATTTTGTGGCCAGATGGGAGGACGAGGAGGTAAGACTGCTGGATGCAGGTTGCATTAAACCATGAAGAAAACAGATTGACGACACTGTTTCGTTACTGGTTCTCAGGGCACCAACCAAGCGATGACAGGCCTGACGGTCACTGCAACCGACGATCCGCGGCATGCGTGTTGTCGCCAGCATGGAAGGAGCACCCATCTCTCGTACCTATACAACCTTGTCCCTACCCCCCTCTTTGCTCGCTTCCACCTGCATTTCGCTCCATGTTCAGAAAGTTAAAAATATTTAAAAACGGTTTGGAAGAGTTTTCTGACAGGTCTCTTATTGAAGACAGCAAATAACAGCTATTCTTAAATCACTCCAAATTTCCTACAGTTAAGATAGAAACAGAATTGTTTCTATCGATAACCTGTGAAATGTGGTCTGGTGGAAGAACCGCTAAGACAAAACTCAACAGTGTTCTTCCTTCAGGGGATTTTACAATCTGCCCAGTAGGACTGGAATTGATAGTTTTCAACAAAACTATCATTACAAAAGTGCGCTTTCTGCGCTAAAACTGGAGAATCCACCGAGCGCAATTACACTATTCAAGTTACACGGATGGAGAAAATCGCGTTTTTTGCAGCAATGACACATTGAAAAACAGTTACTAGAAAAATTTCTGTATCCTAATTTAAGTAAAGGTGGCTGTTTGAACATAACTGGCTGCCACCAAGTCCAAACATACAGCTATTTAAAAGTTATCTGGATAAGAAATGGTGGTTTTGCACATTGTAATATACACAAGAGTTACTAGAAAATTTCCTGTATCCTAATTTAAGTACAAGGTGGCTCTTTGAAAATAAACTGGAAGCACAAAAATAAAAGCGTGCAATTTACCTCAGGAGCGAGGTGTGCTGGGCCAAAAAGTGGTAAAAAAAAAAGCCATTTAATGCAGGTTCAAAGCAGATTCTGGAGCTGCACACTATACACCTCTTTTTCAAAGGCCAGCCCTGGGTCTGTCCGTTACGCAAGCAAGTTGATAACTGTTCATTTGTTCATGAACAGTTAACCCAGGTGATAAAGGAAAAGTTTGACTGAAATTATCATCCAGGTGTCCAGAATTTTGAAAGCTGTGGAAAATCTTTAGCTGAATTTGTATGGACAAAAAAGGCTCCTCACAACAACCGCCTCCAAGTCTATAAAAAGAATATTACTACTAATAATGTTTAGGCAATATAGAGAAAGAGTTTTCCTTCAGCCTCATATTTCATATCCCGTGTACCGTACCTCTTGCCTCCGTCCCTTGACCACGATCCTTGCGGCTGTCCTGACCTTACACCTTGTCCCTGACTTACGAGTTTGTCTTACGACTTTGTACCTCCGCTACCCTTGGCTGTCACAGCAAAGCAAGTCAATTCAGGGGTAGTGACCTAGTAGGACTACACTGCAAGCAAGTCCATCCCGCTTTGCGGTGGGCTCTGTGAAAAGGGACTACTTAAGACCCGCTTCCTGGTGGGGCTATTCGCATCGTTGCGGTGGTCCAGTGGATCCACTTTTAGCGCTGTCAGTGACAACATGAAAGCAGTGGATGACGTTATTCATCCTGTAGTCCTGGACAAATAATGCATGTCCGCATGAATCGGGCCCATGAGCAAACTGGCAGTGTCACGCAATGAGCTGCCAATGCTCCGACATTATAAATTACACAGCATTCAATAAACCACTTACTAGCTTTCTCTGTTACATAGAGCTGTCCTAAATTACGGAGGCTGTATTCAACCGTTTGTGAAATGTCACATATCAGCTATGTTAGGGAGGGCCGGTTCAGCCACTGCAGCTTAAGGAGGGTGTTGTTTGAGTGGTGTAAGAACGGCTGAAGTGCATCAAAGGTTCTCTGACCTTTTTAGAATGTCTTGCAGATGGTGTAAAGACTTGAAACAAAACTGATTTAGCATTTCCTCCCGTGTGTGACTTCAGTCGCCCAGGGGAATCATCCTGTCCACTTGGATCATCAAAAATCATTAATGGCCTTTCCCTGTTCAATAATTTCCCACTGTTAATATATTTATTCCTGTTCATCAATTTCCCCCGTTCAATAATTTCCCCCTGTTAATATATTTTTCCTGTTCACAATTTCCCCCTGTTCATCAGTTTACTGTCTGCCCGTGTACCCGACCTTTCTGACTACGTACCTGACTCGAATCACCGCCGCCTGTCCTGACCTGTTGGCTTTACCTTTGACTATGAGTTTCATCCTACGATTCTGTACCTTGCTGCACCTGGGCTGCCACTGCAATCTTGTCGTGCTAGGGGTAGTAACCTGGTAGGACTCCTGCAGCAGAAGGTCCATCCTGCGGGCTCTGGTTAAAACCGGGACCTACTTAGACCCCGCTCCCTGGCGCGGCCGCTACCACCGCTTGCGGTGGTCCTAGAGAGCAACTACCCTGTCGGTACTATGCAGAAACTGAATGCCCAAGTTTCCTGGCCAGTTCTTTGATTGGCGTGCAGAGTACATTACTTGAAAAGGGAGGGGGCTGCGTATCACCAACTTTGACAGGAAACACGGTCAGCTTCTCGCACATTTAGGGATAGCTCAAACGATTCTGCTGTCTCTTGTCTCAATCGTCTCGGTGAAGGACTGCTGGCACCATGAGTGCCGAAGGTGCAGGAGTATTGGACGGTAGATGATGTAACTTGACAGGAGTTGTCTTCGGCAAGGTGGTGAAGCATGACTGCCTGAAATGGGAGGCGTGCCACTGGGTGCTGCCGTGCTTGGGACAGGATGGACCAACCCACATCTTAACAGTATGGTGACATGCATGATGTTGATACAAGGGCCGGTAATGCAAACGTTAGATCCCTGGTCACGCTTTACTTTTGGACTCACATGATTATACATATAGTTATGTACGCCTCCTCTGGTGTCTCGCAAAAACTGGACCACCACGCCAAGTAGGTGCTTTTACCACCAAAGCTCCACACTGACTGACTGTTACCGCCGCTGACCTGTTGGCTCCTGTGCCGTACTATTCTAGGACCTACAAAGTGGGTGGTCTAAATCGTGGCCCCGTTTGGCTTCCCAACCTCGCACTGCTGAAACCCCTGCTGTCTCCCGGCCACACATACCGATTATGTTCTACGCCACTTGCCTGACACGCAAAGCTGGCGCTCTATTCTCCCGATGATAAATGATGAACCCTTGTACACTGTTGGTCTGGGTACAGCTGATAGCATCACATGGCTTTCATAAACCACCAGATGCTGATGACACCCAATTTTAAATCTCCAGCCCAGGACCAATAACTCTCTCATTGTCCAAGATTCCCAGATTGTCCATCGTCCTAATCCCCTTCTTTTCCTTTTCCCCATCCCTAAAACTTAATGTAGAGAAAAGGAATGCTTCCAGGGCGGGACAAAGGGTAGTCGAGGGTAGGCGACCGCGTACGGGCGCCCACTTATCCCAGGGAGAAAAGGGGTCACAAGCGAGCATCGAGTGGGCTGAATTTTCCTTTGGGGGGCACTGTTTGCCTGTTTAAACTAGGGGAACCTTACCTTGTCAGCCTTGCTTGCTTCACCGGTTCCCAAGTGCGATCAGCTACATCGATTAGTGTTATGCTTTCACCGCTGTCCCACCTCAATGGTGTCGTGAACAAAGCCTGACCATCACAAACATAACCCACATTGCAATTTATCCCTCATCCTATTTGCCCGCTTCTGCAATGAGCAGCGGATTGGTTTCCCCACCTCTTTGCTGCCACTGTCCTCAAATATTTTGTCCTCACTGTTAGTGGCGCAGAGCCCAAAAGAACATATAGTTTCTCTGGTGTGGGAGCGGACCGGGCAGAGGTGGGTTGAGGACAGGGTGAGAGCCCCTCACCTGCTCCCGGGCCATTCCAAGTAGGATTTGTGTGTGACAAACCCACCGAACCCACCGATGTCAGATGTCATCTGGGAGAAAGTGTATGACCTAGTGTGTGGTCAACACATGGCCGGTAGATGACACCAGATGCTGTGGCCTCGCAAGGTGACTCTTGCTGTGACGTCCCCATACGAGCTGCGATCTGTGGCGACTCCGGTAACCTACTTCTGTGTTCTTTGACTTTATCATAGGATCTTAACCCTCAGCTCGTTTCTTTCCAGCTGGCGGTGACGTTACCTTGTCAGGCTGCGTTCCCACTTCAGTTTTTTGGTCAGTTATGTCCCCGTAAGTGCCCAGGGAATGAAAGGGTGAATTCTAATGCGGCGGCAGTCATCTGGTGTATACTAACACACAGCATTGTATGAAGATCAACCAAGCTCCCATCTGCATATTTAAGCATGGCACAATGTTCTACAGCACCCAACAGGCTCTGTGCAGCCAGGAAATAGCTGTTTTTTAACGCGATTCGACCCGAAGTAATTCGGAACGAAACAAATTTTGGCGGAAAATTCGGCGAAGTCGGCGAACCAAATTTTTGAGAAATTCGCCCATCTCTAGTCATGACTATGTTTCTAAAGTGAGTTGTGTTTTCCTTTTGCCAATCTATGAGTAAGAGCTTTGTCTCAAATTGTGTCAGATGGCTGTGAAACGGTTCTATTCATTTTTGAATAAAGTTTATTATTTTATCTTTTCAGGTGCTGGACAAAGAACTTATATTCACTATTCTTAGAAAAAGACCTGTGGTCCAGTGGGGTTCCGTGCACCGAGCGTCTCACAGCGAGGACCATTCTACAGATTATGCACATTTATATGGTGATATTCAAGGGTTCTGGGCGACATGTATGATTTTTGCCGTTTTAACGACAATTTTTATATGCATATTATTCCTCATAGTAAACGAGTCTAGATGACTTAACCCCGTTCTTATTGCGGAGTCATATAATGCAGGTACATTTTCAGCTCTATATACATAGATTTCTGGCTCTGGTAAACTATTTTTAAAGTGGTTTACCTGTTCCAGCAGTAATGCGCCTAGAATTGCCGTAACGAAGCTATAAATCTTTAATGCACCTGATATTGGCGTACAGGCCATTTAAAACTATTTCGAACGAGGCTGTGCTAGATGTCGGGCTGAAAATATGCCAGACTTCTGGCATAGCCCCGTTCATATGTGTCGCACTTTGTGTTTTTGTTTTAGAAGCCCAAAAAAGACTTCTGCAGCTACCATGTTGCTACTCATAATAAATCCTGCTATAGGCAGGATGTAATTGGTGAGCCATCTTCCTACAATTCCCTGTAATATCTATAATGAGTAACAAATACCTCAAAGGGACGGTTATAAAAAAAAAAATATTAAAAGTTCATAACACCTCCCTTTTGTCATTTTGCAAACACACACAAAAAGTTGCCCATATTTGGCATCGCCATGTCTTTAAAAGTCCAATTATTTAAAATGCTACATCATTTATCCCACATGGTGAACAGTGCAGAAGAAAACATATCCCAACACCAAAATATCTATTGTTTTTTTGGTCATTTTATAACCCACAACAAATTAGAATAAAAAGCGATCAAAAAGTTGCAAGTAACCCCAAATGGGAAAATATCCCGCATAAATTAATACTGAAATGCAAATATAAAATATAAATAATGTTTTTATTTTTTTAATGTACTAGAATATAGCAAAAACTCTACAGGTGGCATCACTGGAATTATACCAACCTGCGTAATACAGATAATCTTTGAAATTTATACTTAACAGTAAACTAAACAAAAAACAAGCGTCGTTCAACATGGCACTATTACATTTTTTTTATTTTTTTTTTTCATATTCCACCCCATTTAGAATCATTGGATAGTTTAACAATGCATTTTATGGGATGGTCAAAAATACATCTTGACCTGAAGAAAACAAGCCCTCATTAGTCTATGCACATGGAAAAAATAAAATATAAAATAGACTTCGGCTGGAAGGAGTTAATAATGATGATGACTAGGCATTTAAGGAAGGAGAACTGGTGCTTTAAAGCACCACAGAATAGTATAGGTCTGTAGCCAATGGGAAGGGAGAAGACGGAAGGGGCTTACGGTCCTTATATAAGGAGCCTGCCATCTTAGGCAGTTGAGTTCAGTAGTTTCTTAATATTTTAGTTCCAGTATAAAGGAGTATCCTACCAATTTGCTGGCAGTGGAGTGGAACAGATAGGGCATACGATCTGCCAGGATAATTTACTAAATTGAGAATTAGAAATATATAGAGAAAGGACAGATAGAGCAGCACAGAAAAAAAAGAGAAAGGTAGGGTACAACAGTCAAAGTTAAGTTGTAGAGAGAGTGAGACAGACAAATAAGAAGAGTTGTGAAACGTGCTGTAGCCTCAGAGGTGGTAGGGCTATGGGGAGGCTTGGGCCATGATGACTGGAGATGACAGTGGATCTGTGGTGTAACTGAAGAGATACTGTAGGTCTAGGTATATAAGCAATGTCTGACTGGGGTGCCTGGATCCCGCTAGGGGAGTTGACTCTTTGTGCCAACTATGGGAGTTCATTCTTGTGGCCCACTCTAGGAGTTGACTCTTGGGGCCCATTCTACAGTTATTCCACATGACTGCACATGCTGAGCACTCACTCTGCACTCTTTTTTACTCCCTCAAAAGCAATACCAATCCTATCATGCCCAGAGGCCCCACCATGCCCAGTGGCTGATCGGGGGTTTCCCCTGTTCCGCTGTGGGTCAGTCCAAGTCTATATGGAAGGAATTTGGGGAACATCCTTCTCCTGGAAGAGAGAGAGTGAAACAGTAGCTTGGAAGAAAGAGACCAGTTGTGTTGGAGTTGGGAAGAGCTTTTTTTCCTGAGGAGTATATGTGGGAATTGCAGCAAAGAAAAAAATGTACATACTGTCATCAATTGAACCCACAACTGTACTGAACCAGTGGTGTAAAACTGAAGCGTGTATTGAGACTTTGAGCAAAGCCTTCTCTGTGAAGTTAAACTTTGCTACATCCATAGCTGTATGTTGGTTTGTTTCTTGAAAAACAAGACATAAATTTTAATAATACACTAGATATCTATATCCCACTGCCTACATTTTTCTTCTCTTTGTTTATTTATTATTTGAGGGTCAGGAAGAAAATAAATTGTTTTTATTCTGCTTTTCTCAGTGTTTGTTGTAAGGTATAAAAAAATAATAATAATTTCCTTAGAGTTGTCATTAGGCTTATGCCAATACCTGATATGTTATTTGTTATGATATTTTTTCTACTTTTAAAAAATAAAAGTAGTTTACATGTTTTGCATGGTCACATTAGTAAGGCCATAACTTTTTTTTTTTTTTTTTGGGGAATGTTAATGTAGGTTTGTTTTTGTGGGACAAAATACATTTTTCATTGGTACTATTTTGAGGTGGGGCACTGGTTAGCAGCAATCCTGCCATTATTTTGTTCATTTTTTTAGGGTATTCATGACCTGTGGTTCAATAAAATGTGAACTTTATGATAAGTGTCATTATAAATGCTGTCATACCAAATATGTACACATTTTTTAAAATAAAACATGTTTGAACTGGATGTGAAAATGTTTATTTTTTTTCTTTAAACCTTTTCCCTTTTTTAAACTATATTAAATTTTTTTACTTTTTTTTCCCAGCATGGAACTTTACTGTGCAGTCTTCTGATTTCTTCAGTAATGCACATCAATACTACTGTACTAAAGTGTGTTATTGCCTGCCAATGTTTTGCCATAAGTCAACCTTTTAGGCTATGTTCACACGGCTATGGTTGGGGTGCATTTTGCCGCGTATTTCGCGGCATACTATGCTCAAATATAAGCAAAATGCACAGCAGTCATAACGGTAATACACACTTCTCATAGAGAACAAGGGATTACACCTCCTCTCCCCAGGCGTACAATACGCTGTGCGGGGAGGTAAGTAACATGTCATTTATTCACGGAACTTACGCTCCGTGAGTAATGACAGTCTATGGGGCCGGACGGCTACCCTACCCCTACCCCCCCTGCAACGCACGCCTCGCAATTATGCTGTGGTAACATAGCCTTAGGCTCCACAGACACATGTGAAAGCCAATAGGGATTTTGTTAGGCTCCCAAATGACATGCCAACCCATCATTGTCCCTATGATCTTGTCATCGGGGTGCTGATGGCATAACTAATAAAGTCCTTGTCACGGACGCCCCTGCGACCTCCGTCCCGGGTCGCAGGCGCATCCGTGCTGCGCCTCACAGCGGAGCCCAGTCCCGCACGTCGGGTTCGGGGTCCGCTCTTGTCCCAGTCCCCGCCGGCGTCTACTTACCCGGCCGCACTCCTGCTCAGTCAGTCCCAGTCTCCCGGCGCGTGGCTCCGCTCCTAGGGCGCGCGCGGCCCGGCTGTTTGAAATTTAAAGGGGCAGTGCGCCGGTAATTGGGTATTGCCGGGCACTACTCCTATTTAGGTCTGGCCCCTACCTGCCGGCCCTCGCTGGATCCTTAGTGTGTTTTACCTCTGGAGAAAGCGTACCTAGCCGTGAGGTGTCTATCCGTGTACCGTACCCCTTTCCTACGTTTATCTACCACGAATCTTTCCGCCTGCCCTGAACTTCTGCCTGTCCACGTTTACGATCCAGAGCCGCCTGTCCTGACCTTCTGCCTGTCCCCGACTACGAGCTTGCCTGACGAATCTGTACTACGTCTACCCTTGGCCACCACCGCAGGCAAGTCCCGCCAGTGGAAACGACCTGGTAGACTCCCGCCGCAGCAAGTCCATCCCGCTTTGCGGCGGGCTCTGGTGAATACCGGGACCTACTTAGATTCCGTTCCCTGGCGTGGGCTTCCACCATCGCCTGCGGTGGTCAAGCGCATCCACTACCCGTCCGTTACAGTCCTCTTGCTATGTTAAATTAATTAGATGCTATGGTTCTTATTGTCTACAGCACATGAGCAGTTGGCTAGGACCAGAGATACCTAAGATCCCAGCTGTTGCTTCATGATGTCAGCTGAAGCAACAGCTAAAGGTGTTCAAACTTACTCAAAACCTCAATATATAGTTAAGTCATAGTGTGTTAGGTGGTAAAATATTAGAAATCTGCTAAGCAAAGACTAATCATTTACAGTATGTTATAAAGTTACACAAATATAAAGACTAAAATACAGAGTTATGACTGTGATCTCATAACAATCTTTGCAGGGCTGCCAGAAATTTTAAATTCCCTGCTGCTACCATCTAAGTGCTATCAGCAGATTGTATTTTCTGTTCATGGCACCCAGTATAATGTCAATGCTGTAGTGTGCAATTATTATGATGACTTTATACTTGGTATGTATATTAAAGTAAAAACAGTATTTATGAAACACCATATGAATCCAGATGTAAATATATTTTCTTGAAAAAAAAAATAACTCACTGTAGTAATTTTCACAACACAGTAAATATAAAACACATTTTATTATATATATATATATATATATATATATAATTATATATATATATTATTAATATATATATATATATTATATAAATATATATATATATATTATATAATATATATATATATATATATATATATATATATATATATATATATATATATATATTGTTAGAAGGGTCAGAGGTACCGTCATAGACGGGAGGTATTTATCACCGAGGTGGCTGGCCTCGGTGATATAAAAAAACCATTAATCTTGATGCCAGCAACAGTTAGTGCTGCTGAGCAGTTTTTGCTTTAAGTCCGGGTCGGGTTTTTTATGGAGCGGCCCAAGAGTCTGGGTGGGACGGCCGCTCCAATACTCCAGCCCAGGTCTTACCGGCCAAATAAAAGGCAGGGGTTTGTAGGAAAAACAGGGGGTGTTTTTTGGCCCTGAAATAAGGAACTGTGTACTGCTGAGTGTGAGGCGGGTGTGGCCCGAAGGAAAGCCTTTTGCCTTTGGGGGGGCCCATATTTTTATTGCATGCTTTTTTCCTAAAGAAAGGGATTTTCTTGTTTTTCCTTTTTGTTTATGCTAAAGCCAAGTGAATTTGTTTTTAAACCCAGGGACGTTAAATAAAGTTTTCTTTTTTTTTGGGACAAAAAACCCTTTTGGCCTGTGCTTGCCTTTGTGCTGACCCCCCCACAAGTGGTGGAGGATGCGGGCAACTTTCCCTGAAATAAGGAGGCTTGTCCTGGGTCAAGGCGGGCAACAGGGTTAAATAACCCCGGCTTAGAGATGGGGAGCTAAAAAACACCTGGTCCGGGCCCAAGCACAGCGGGGGGAAAGCTCAACGGAGAGGGGTGAGGCGCGAAGAGACCAAAAGCTTTTCCCCCCAAACAAATGGCGGTTTTAAACCCAAAGTTCGGTCAGAGCCAAAAGAAGGGGGCCACCCAACGCCGGGGGGAGAACCGCAACGCCGGGGAAAAATTGAAAGGGGGCGTTAAAAAAAATGACACAAAGGACAAAGTGAGGCCTACAGGGGACGGGTTTGAGGGGGGGTTTAGCCGCCCGGGGAAAAAAAATTTTCCTCCGGAGCAGGGGGCCCGGGTCTAGCCCCTTACCTCCCCGGGCTAGCCACAGAAGGCCTTTTTTGATTTGACGTTTGCGGGGACCCCCCAAAAAAATATGCGAAGCTCAAGGGGAAATTTGGTGTGTCTGGGGTAAGGGGCCCGGGCCCGCCCGGGCCCGAAAAGGGGGGTGCATCGCGGGGGGATACGCAAGGATTTAAGCCAAAAATGATCCCGATGGTCCTTTTTCACTGTAAAAGAAGTGGTTTTCACCCCGGTCTGCACTCCTCCCCAAAAATGGTGGGGGGGTTTGGGTCATGGACGGGGTTCGAAAACCTCGCTCCGAGGCCAAAACGTGCGGGGTTGGCACGGGGGCCCCCAGATTTGGGGACAAAGCTGTGGGGTTGTCGAGCGTTATGGGGGCCGCGGGGACCCCCGGGATTTGGGAGTGGGGGGAAGGATGGGTCGCATTTAATTGGGGGTGCCGGGGGGTTTTTAGTGCCCGCACCAAGAAGGGACCCAGGGCCTGTGGAGGCGCCGGTCCTAAAAGGCGGGAGGGGGGGGACTGACCTTAGGTCGGGGGGGCCCTGGCCGGGACTTATTTTGCTGGAGATGCCGAACCCCGGTAACATAGCCCCCCAGTCCCCAGAGTCCACGGAGTATGGAGTGCCCCATGGGGCCGGCGTTGCTCGGGTTTTTTGCCCACCCTGGTCTGCCCCGTTTACCCACCCAAGGAGGGGGCCCCCCCGGGTTTTTGCCAAGTCTCCATTAATGGCACTTAGTGGACTGGCTCCTGGATAGGGAGTTTGGGGGACCCTGTGAGGGCCACACTCCCACATGTATTGATCCGGGGGGAGAGGGGTTTGGGGGGGGTGGTGGGGTTACCCAATGGCGACCCCAAGTTTAAACCGGGTGGCTCAAGGGGAATTTAAAAAATGGGGGGGAACTACCATATCACCCCCCCTGGGGGTTGTCACCAACTTTTTTGGAAAACCCTTTTTATTGGGGGTCGGGTTTTTCCCCTTGTTCTGGGCCTATGGGCCAAGCCCGAGCCACAGCCAAGAGGCTCCAGGTTTTTGTAGGGGCTAAAAAACCCCTGATAAATTCCCTCTTTTCCGTATTGGTGGGAGATCAGGAGGGGAAAGGACCCAAACCCCCTGAGCCCCGGGGTACCGGGAAATTGGGGGGTTTGTCCAGGGAAAAATTTTTGGGAAACCCCCCAGCTCAGGAATTTAACTTTAAAAGGGGTTTTTTGCAGGTTTTACGGTACTAGATGGGGTTCCCAAAAAACCCAGGGGGGGGGGGGGAAAGGGGGGGTGGAGCGGGGGGACCCCCTTCACAGTAAATAATAATTTATTTTAAACCCAAATCACCCAAAAATCGGGTTTAAAAGGGAATAGAGCAGCTCCTTGTACCCGGGGGCCCTTTTCAGACGCAAGGGGTTTAGGGCCCGGCCCCTTCACATGTGGGGGGTGGTACCTTGGGGGGACAAAAACCCAGGAGGGGGGGGGTGGGGCAATGGTTTACTGGCCGGGGTTGGGTTTTGGTTTTTAAGGAAAATTTAAAGGGGTTTTGCCAGTCATGTCCCCCGGGGCCCGGTAAATCCCGGTGGCCCACTTTTTGTGCCCCCTTTGGTTCCCCTTCCAATTATTGAAGTCCCGTTTTTTAACGGATTGCCCTGGAAATTTTGGGGGGTCCTCTTTGGGAAGTCCCCCTAGAGGGCCCCCAAAATTTTTCTGGGGAGTATGGGGTTTATGCGACTCGGTCCCCGAAGCGGTGCCCTTGAGGGAAAAAAACCCCATCTAAATATTTCCAGAGAGCGTTTTTAATATTCTCCAGGAAGGGTACCTAAAGGGGATTTTGACGACCAAGGGACACCGTTTTTTGTCCAAAGGGGATGAGGGGGGAACCCCATGTAATGTCCTAAAAAATTTAAAAAAGTTGCGCACTCGGTTTTTCACCCTCAGACTGCGGTTTAGTTGAAAGGTTTTAATTTAAAACCTTAAAATCTATGTTAAGGAAAGGGGGTGACAGGGGTGGACGTTTTACTGGGACTGTTTTTTTTGCCCTATTGTTATTTTTTCCCTCAGGGAGGTGCCCCAAGCGTCTACTGGGTTTCCCCGTTTGGGCCCTTTTTTTAGGGCGACACCCCCGGGGTTTACTTGGGGCATCCGAAGGAGACCTGGGAGGTGAAGCCACCCCCTACAAAAATGGGCATTTGAAACATGTTGCGCAGGGGCTGGAATAGGCTTTTTAATGTAATTTCCCATTGTTTAAAAGTAAAACTCCTTTTTCAGGCCCCAAAAAAGGACAGTCCGGGTTTTTCCCAAACGGTCAGCCAGACTCCGAGAGTTCAGGGCCGGGGGAATCTGGGTAAATTTTTGTTTTGGGAACCCCCGGTTTGAGAGCAAATTTTTTGGCCAAAAGGGGGGGTTCCTTCGAAAAGGGGGTTTTGGGGAAGGTGGGTGACGGGCAATTACCGCAAAACCAAACCTTTTGGGAGGAGAAAAACCCCCGCAGTTTTTCCATGTGAAATTTTCCAAACCCTGGAGGAAAGAGATCCTCCCCAAAAACCCTTTTGTAGGGGCCCAGCCCAGGGCCCCCAAAAACCCGCAGGGTCAAAAATTCTGGGGCCCCTTTTACCTTCCCCGAAAACAACAATGTAGGGAGTTGTTTTGCAACCCTAACAGGGGTCTGTTTTCAGGGGGGGCCCGGGCAAAGGGAAAAGGGGATTTAGAAAGGGTTTTAAAATGAACCACATGTTCGGGTAAAATGTGAAAAACCCCATAGGATCCCTTTAAGCCCCGGGGAAATAGTGGCCAATTTAGGTGAAGGGATGTTTGATTTAGGGGTTTTAATTTGGGAGTTTAAGAGTGGTGGTCCCGTCAAAAGTTTTTGGTACCCAAAAACCAAAAAGGGGGGTTTGGGGGGGTTTGCAATGCTTCCGCAAACCCTTTTTTAAAGGTTTTTTATGCCCCGGGTAGACGAAATTTATTGAGAGGCTAGGGCCAAACACGCTATATGACCCCCCCTAGACCAAAAAAAAAAAGGGTTTTGGCAAAAAACCCGCTTTTTCTTGGGAAAAACCAGGGAGAAGACGGCTTTCTCCCCACCAGACGGATCCAACCCCTATGTGCGGATTCCCTTTTGGGTTTTCAGGGAGCGCCTGTTCGTTTTCCCGAGGGGCCCTGGACCGTAATTTTTGGGTCCCTTTTTAAGAATTTCCCGCTGCTTAAGGGGGCGCCCTTTTGTCATTTTTTAGCAGGACTGGCGAGTTTATTTGCCTAAAATACAAGCAGTTCTGGATGCCCTAAGGGGGGCCCGGGGTTCCCCTATAAATCCCCCAAAAAGTTTTCCCTGGGTTTGGAGGAAGCCAGATACCTGGGTTATATAGGGGGGGGGAGAGGTAGTTTAAAACCCCAAAATTTTTCAAGGGGGGAGGGGATCCAGAAAATTTGGCCCCAGCCCCTCTCTAAAAAAAAAAGGTTTAGGGCCCTTCCCTTTGGGGATTGGTGGGATATACAGAAGGTTCTTTCCCAAAATTTTTTGAGATTTTTAAAACACCCTTTACTGGGCCCCCGGGAAGGGGACAAAGGGCGGGGGTGGTAAAATGGTCCCGAGGCGAGCAGGCTTTTTTAGGACCTAAAGGGAAGCTCTCTGTAAAAAAGCCCGTGTTGGTGGCCCCGGGTTTTTTCCGACCCCTTTTTTTGTACAGAAGAAGCATCGGAATTTTAGGGCTGGGGGGGGGTAATTTTCACAAGAAATAAATGGGGAAAAAAAAAACCCCTTTTTAATTTTTGAGGAAAAATTTTCCCCATGTGAGAAAAAAACCACTATAATAGAAAATGGTTTTTTAGCCATCAAAATGGGCCTGGATTGTTGAGGGTTTTACCTGCAGGTTTGGGGTTTAAGCTGGGTGTCAGACCCGCACCCCTAAAAGGAAAGCGAGGGGAAAAAAGGGGGCAATTTCCCGGGTCAAATAGTTTGGGTTTTAGCACTACAAGATTTTAGATTTTTTTTTTTTTTTTAGAAAACAGGCCGGGAAAAATGATGCCAAAAGCCCATGCCTGTCAAGGGTGCCCCTTTTTTGGTGGCAGAAGGTGCCCAAACCCCCCGGCTTTGGGCAGAGGGGGGGGGGTATGTAGAAGGGTCGAGGTTTTCCGTCATTGAAGGGGGGGTATTTAAACACCCGGGGGGGTGGCCTGGTGATATAAAAAACCCATTTTTTTTTGATGCCCAGCAAAAAAAGTTAGTGCTGCTGAGCAGTTTTTTGGGTTTGTTGGTGGGTGGGGTTTTTTTGGAGCGGGCCAAAAGGGCCCGGGGGGGGACGGCCCTTCAATTTTCCAGCCCAGGTTTTCCGGCCCAAAAAAAGGAACGGGGGTTTTAGGAAGGGCAGGGGGGGGTGTTTCTGGACCTGGGAAAACCCGGAAAATGGTTTTATGCCGAGCTGTTTTAGGTGTGTGGACCTGAAGGTATTGGGCCCTTGCCTTTTGGGGGGCATATTATATTGCATTTCTATTTTAAACCCGAAGCAAAGGAGTTTCAAATTTTCCCTTTTGTTCTTTCGGAAAACCAAGGATTTGTGTTTTAACCAGTGGGCGGGTTTAAATTAAAAATATCTTTTTTTTTGGGGGCTAAAAAAAAACCCTTTGGGCCCGTGCTTGGGGCCCTTTTTGCTGACCCCCCACAATTAAAATTTTTATTTATTTTATATATAGGATTTTAAAAAAATAGTTCCTGCCCGTACTTCCAATAAACATCTTAAATATTACAAGTTCATACATTTGATTCAGTTGTCTTACAGACTATAGTGCTTGGAAAATGTACCCTAGTTACATGACATGTTGGAATTGCATTGCTTGCATATGTTTCCAATCTAGAAACAGAACAAATGAGCAAAAACCCTTTTAAAAATTTTTAATTAAAAAAAAAAAAAAAATAAATAGCTTTTTTATTTAAAATATCTGCATTAAAGGGGTTTTTTCCCCTACAAAGAAAAAGCTTTCAAATTGTAGGGAAAAAACAAAAAATAAAGACATTTTCCAAATTTTTTTGCATTTTCTTGTTTTTTCCCCAAAAAAGATACAAGTGAAATTTTTACCTCCAAAGGGTTTTTCAAAATTCCCTCTGTAACCGACCCGTAAACAAATTCCCTTTGGGGTGGGTTTTTTCAATGAGATAACAGAGAGTGAGTCAAACCAAAAGGTCGCAGTGTCAGTCAGTTTTGTGCTGCCCGACAGGGAAAAAGCTTGAAATTTTTCTCAAGTTTTCCCGCTCTTTTAATTAGGGGGTTTTGTTTTGGGGGTGGGTAAGGGGGTCCGAAGTTTGTTTGAGAAGTTAAACTAATTAATTTTGCATTTTGAAAACACGGGGCTTATGTTTTTAAAGCATGGAGTTTATGAAATTAGTCTGAAACCGGAAGTGACAGGAATTTCTTTCATGGGATTCTTTTTAAACCCCCGGGGGGAGACAACTCCTTTTTAAATCCACAGTACCAGTCACTTACTCTATTTGTTTACTTGCAGAAAGTTACAGTAAGGTTTTGCAAAGCTACAACAATTAATCAGTTGTGTAATTTGACTAGCCTTAAACATTCTACAAATCTTGTCTTTAACATCCTTTAGTTTTGTGTTACTGATAAGGAAATATGATCTTGCTAAAAAAACATGCGAGACTACACCTTTGGTTTGACTTCCAGACTTGAATCGCTCTCTTCTGGTTTGCCCACCAACATATTCTAATGAATGAATTAGTGTCCATAAAACTCTCTAGAGAGACCACGAGCCAGAAACATTTGTCTCTGCTACAATATCCCGTCCCCCCCCCACAAATTATGGAATCATTCTGACATTTTTTAATTAAAATAATGTATATTATGCTTTTGTTCACCCCCCCCCCACACATCTCGAACTCCTTTATGAAGTTATATATCAGATGTTTTAAATGTATTCAGTTGGATCAAAAGTTACATACTCCAGCAGAAGTTTTGCTTTCTGGACTTTTTCAGAGAGATTATGACTGATAAACTAGGTGTTTAGCGATTGCGTTGGCTAGGAGTTCGATCGATAGATCGTAGGTCGGCCGCTATCGTCTGAAGTTTTTCGATAAGATGGCATCGATTTATGAGGACGATTACTTTTAGTCTATGGGAGAGAACAAACACCTTCATTATTACACACAAACAAGGACCGGAGTGAAGCTGAAATAACATCACAACTGTCAAATGGATACGTGCTACTCTTAGGCAACAAACTTAGGTTATAAAAGTCACAGAAAAAATAGTCACGCACATTCACTATCCCTGTCTGTGTTAAACTCAGCATGAACCTTAAACATGCATCACACCACAAATATAAAAGTGACGAAGGCAGGATGATTTGAACCATCATGTTACTGAACTGGACATTGGAATATCCCTGTCCTGGAACGCATAATGAGCACGAACCTGCAGACCCCAGAATATATTAAAGAAGTGCCGCAAAATGGAGTCTTTCAACCACCTTTTTAGTTGGGGGAACTGGACACTAACTATATCTGTCCCTGTACGCAGACATGGACCATTAAACCTGTCTGACCCAACAAGTTTAAAAAGTGCAGAAAAAGGAGTCTTTCAACCACCATTTTAGTTGAACATGACTATACTGTCCTGTCCTGGGCCACAGTAATGGACCATTAACCAGGTATGACCCCAGATTACAACGTGCGGAAAAAGGAGTCTTTTCAACCACCAATTTTTAGTTGAACTGGACATTGTCTAGAACTGTCCTGGTGCAACAGCATGAACCAGGGCAGGAGTTGTTGTTTACAGTGGGTGCGGTGAGAGCCAGGCTGCGCGTCTGTCATCTATTAACAGCAGGTTTAAATATGCCCTGAATCGACGCAGCAACAAAAACTGTCGTGGCTGATGCAGAGTGCAGGAAGCAGGAAGTTTGTGAGAACTCATGCCTCCTCAGTAACAGTCAAGACCTGGGTAGCGCTTTGCCCCCAGTAGAGGTGCGGATCCAATTGAGCTTACTTGGAAATACTGGTGGTTAACGCTCCTGTTACACCAGGTAGCTTTTTGCTTGGCACATTCCCTTTTCTATTTTACTCAAAGTGCTGGAGTAAATTGTCTCTATACTTTGTTCTCTGTCCGTGCTCCATACTCCATGTTCTCTGAATAACCTACATCTGGTCAAGTTTTCCTGTACCTCCCTGTACAATTCAGAGGAATTTTTTTAACAGCTATTTTGTACATGCAAGTTTTTTAGTACTTTAATTCTAGAAAACACATTTTTAAAATAGGATGGAATCCCACCATGTCTTTGTTTCTCTTTTTTTCATTGTATTAAATGGGTTGTCTCAATACTGGGATTGATAGCTATGTTTTTAAAAATCTTGCAAAAACAAGTCATTTTGCAATAAGTGGGCCCCCTTAACAGTGTCCTACCTATTCCTGTTTCTGACAGCACCATCACCCTTTAGCCACTCTTGACAATTGTGAAGAACAAATGTCTGTTAGAAACAACATTTTTTTAGAATGGACTGTAAGTAAATCAAACTTGCATGTTACACAAAAATGACCTCCAAAAATTCAAAGCATGACCCTTGAGCCACTTTGGACAATTGTGAAGAACAAATGTCTGTTAGAAACAACATTTTTTAGAATAGGACCTGTAGTATAGCTGCATGTCACAGCAAAATGCCCCCAAAAATTCAAAGCATGACCCTTGAGCCACTTTGGACAATTGTGAAGAACAAATGTCTGTTAGAAACAACATTTTTTAGAATAGGACCTGTAGTATAGCTGCATGTCACAGCAAAATGCCCCCAAAAATTCAAAACATGACCCATGAGCCACTTTTGACAATTGTGAAGAACAAATGTCTATTAGAAACAACATTTTTTTAGAATAGGACCTGTAGTATTGCTGCATTTCAAAGCAAAATGCCCCCAAAAATTCAAAGCATGACCCTTGAGCCACTTTGGTCAATTGTGAAGAACAAATGTCTGTTAGAAACAACATTTTTTTTATAATAGGACCTGTAGTATTGCTGCATTTCAAAGCAGCATGACCCAAAAAATTATAAAAATGACTTCTCAGCCACTGTTAAAAATTGTGAGGGAGAAATGCCACTTAGAAGCCACATTTCTGTTCCAAAGGACCATGATTATTGCTGTATCTCACAGCTACATGACCCCAAAAAATTATAAATATGACTTCTCAGCCACTGTTAAAAATTGTGAGGGAGAAATGCCACTTAGAAGCCACATTTCTGTTCCAAAGGACCATGATTATTGCTGTATCTCACAGCTACATGACCCCAAAAAAATTATAAATATATGATCTTCTCAGCCACTGTTAAAATTGGGGAGAAAAATCCCACTTAGAAGCCACATTTCTGTTCCAAAAGGACCATAATTATGCTTTTATCTTCACAGCAACATGCCCCTAAAAAACCATTGACAATGCGAAAAATTCTTAAGATAAAGGGAGTAAATGGAAAAACGGTTTTTGTCATAAACCTTGCTGTCTTTTACAGTCTCCTCACAGCAAAAGAGAATAAAAGAAGAAAAGAGAATAAAAATTGCAGTAAGAAATGATCATTTTAAAAAAAAGTTTTCAAGAGGACCATTTCTGTTTGAAAAGGAATGTGAAGTAGACCGGCAACTAATCGGTGACCTCGGCAATTGGGGCCACAACATCATCAGAGATCCATGCCTGATTCATCTTGATGAAAGTCAAACGATCCACATTATCTGTGGAAAGCCGGATGCGTTTGTCTGTAATGACACCTCCAGCTGTGCTGAAGGTCCGCTCAGATATGACGCTGGCTGCTGGGCAGGACAACACCTCTATGGCGTGACGAGCCAGCTCGGGCCATTCGTCCATTTTGGATACCCAGAAGTCTATTGGGTCCGGAACACATGCAAAAACATCGGTGTTGAGACGCAGATAGTCGTGCACCATGATCTTAAGCTGATCTCTGTGTGTTGGATGTGTGCCCTGCATTGCATGCGTTGGTGAGGTGGTAAACAAAGATTGCCAGAGGTCACCCATTAGGCTTCCGCCACCTTGCCTGCTGCTGCCGCTACGCCTACTTGGCACTCTACTGCTGTCACGTCGCTGATGTTGTTCCACCGTGACATTTGGGGAACGTGAAGCAGACGCAACAGATGTCTCCAGTTGATCAATCAGCAAGGTCTCCATTTCCTGCATTTTACTCTCTATTTGGGTGGGTGGAAGGAAAGTGCTGGAGGGTGGCCACCCAGTAACTGTTGTTCATTTTGATGGCCTTAATGCGAGGATCATGTTGGAGGAAATGGAGCATCCAAGCACTCATGTGAGAGATGGAGCCTTGATTTCCCAAGCCTCTGGGTCGAGGGCACTAGCAAACTGATCTTCCTCATCTTCCTCCTCCGCCTCAAATTCGCGCCAACCTCTTTCCAAGGCAGGGACGTCGGTAACATCGGTGTCTAGGAATACCTCCTCCTCCTCCTCCGCTGCCTCCGGCACAGCTTCAACACAGCCCTGACTTGCCTGAGATGATGCACCCTGAGAGCTGATGCGCCACCTTGCACTAGCTCTGGACCCCGAACCACTGCCTAATGAAGACCGATGAAATTGTGAAACTGTCGGGCCTTGTGGATTTGACGGAGAGAAAGGCTCCGTGTCCGCATCTGTGTCCGTCTCCTCCTCCGTCGCTGGTGGGACCTGTTGTTTCAGAGTGTCCAACGATCGTTCCAGAACTAAGATCACCACAATGCTCATGCTGACAAGGGCATTGTCCGCACTGACCATTTTGGTGGCTTCTTCAAACTGGCAAGGATTGGTGCAGGAGCTCTTTCACCTGCCTCCACCTCGGTGTTCAACACCCCGAGGTCCGCAACCGCTTGCTTGTCAAGCCATTGTGTCCATCGTACTGCCGTAATGGCATTGCGCGCTGCCACAAACGCTGGAGCCATGTGGATGGTGGAATTCCAGCGGTTGCCACGTCAACAATGAGACGGTTGACGGGGAGTGCCCGAGCTGAATGCTGCAAACGCAGCCAGGCGGACGAAGCAGGGTGCGAACGGCGGAATGCGAACTCAGACCTCGAGCCTTCTTCAGCAGGCAGTCCAGACCCGGGTAGCTATATAGAAATTTCTGGACGACAAGGTTCATGACATGTGCCAGGCAAGGGATGTGCTCCAGCTCTACCGATCTTAAGGGTGGCAGCAGATTCGCCCGTTATCCGCACACCACATTGCCCTGGCACAAGTGTTTCTTGTCACCCATCCAGCGCTCAGGTCTCGTTGCGGAGAGCCGCCACATCTAATACCCTTGTGTGGACGGTCCCAGGCAGATTAATTTCACACGCCTGTTCCGTCTGGGCACGTGATGCACCAGAGGACCTTGGGGAAATAAACCCTGCACCACCCTGCGTTTTGAAGAGCGTGCGCCGATCCAGAGAGCCACCGTCACCCCCAGAGACCATCCACCCACTCACCCATTTAGCTGTCACAGAGTTAGCGGCCTTGGACCATGCTTACTAACCATGGTGGGACGGTGGTGAGATGGACTTTTCCGGACACAGATGCAGACAACGCGCTTGAAAATTAGATGACACCGTGGGCTGCAGGGCAGGGACGGCTTTTCTGGCAAAGAAATGCCTGCTCGGCAACTGGTATTGGGAGCAGGCAGGAACCAAGACGTGGCGGAACCCATCTGTGTCCACCAGACGGAAAGGGCAACATTTTTCCAAGCCTAAAAGCCTGGCAATGCCGACATTCAGTGCTTTTGGCTTATGGGATGGTTTTGGGTAAAGTGTTTGATCTGCTCCCAAACCTGGAAACAGAAGCGCTGGCAGCTAGACTGCCGCAGTACGGGCGTGCAGGTCATCAAACTGGCGAAGAGAAGGGGTAGGATGGGTCTCCTGTGGTGCTGGTGTGTACTCGGCCCCCACCTCCCCCAATCGAAACGTGGAGGCTGAAGCGGAGGCTGATCCCTGATTAATGACTCTGAGAGACATGGCAGCTGAGAACGCTTGGTGGTGCGGAGGAGAGGAGCGGAGCACAGAGGGAGTGTAGTGGTTGGAGCCCGGTGTGGTCTGGCCTATTTTGGCCAAGTGTTCCCTCCATTTCAACTCATCATTCGCTGCCTGTGACTAAACATGTTGGTGGTGTTAACCACTTAAGGTTCTTGCCTCCTACTTATGCGTTTACGGCAAAGGCGGCATATGACATCGCTGTGTGAACTCAGAGGCTTGCACAAAGAAGCCCATGCTTGAGAGTTCCCTGGACCTTTTGACAGGCGATAAGCGAGGAGTGGGGTTTGCGCTGACCGTGGCTGCGGAATCATATTCAGCGGACTTTCTGCGACCCCCTCTCCCCTATTTGTGGTGGACCCGAATTGACACTACCCCATCGTCCTTCCTCCTACGTCCACTGATGAAAGCGCTCGCAAGCAAATTCTGCGGAAAAGACCAGGATGGATTCGGCAATGTCGTCATCATCACATCATCAACAACTCAGGTGACTTGTCTCCTGACTTTCTGCATCCAGAAGCTGCGGGCTACCAAGCAAGGGGGCAGTTTTTTTTTTTTTTTTTTTTTTTTTTTTTTTTTGCGGGGGGGGGGGTTGGGGGGGGGGGGGTGTGGGGGGGGGGGGGTGTTTTTCTGCAAGGCGTTGCCGACCGCCCGGGATTTTTGCCGATTGACTGCTTCCTTCAACTCCTCGATGGCATCAGTAACTGGGCACAGAAGCAGACTAAATCATCTCATTGATCCTTTTAACATGCCTTCTGACCCCAACCGCATTTTGTCATAAAGAGGTCTTCAGACAATGGATTTATCCACAGAGGTGGGTACACGAGTTGACATTTGTGGGCTGCTTTCAAGTTGGACGTATGCTGATGATGCTGATGACGACATTTGTGGCCGTGACTGCGAGGACGAGGAAAGGTTAGACTGCAAGATGCAAGGTTGCATTATAACCACTGAAGGACAGATTTGGCGACGATGTTCGTTACTTAGATTCAACAGGGCCCTGACCCAGCGATGACAGGCCTGAGGTCCAGCAACTGACTATCCCTGGCATGCGTGTGTCGCCAGCAAACTGGAAGGAGCACCTTATCTCTACCTCTACCACCATGTGCTACCCCCCTCTTTGCTCGCTATACCACCTGCCATTTCGCTCCAGTTCAGAAATATAAAATTTGAGAAGGAAGTGGAATATTTTTGGAAAGTCTCTTATTAAAGACGGCAAACAGCAGCTATTCTCAATCCCTCTAATCAAAACAAAAATTGCTGGATTCAAATTTAAACTGCAAGGTGTCCTATCCAACAAATCTGACTGGGCAAAAGTCCCAAAAAACACGTAACTGGTATGTTTTGGTATAATAAACTATATTTTTTGCACCTTTCAATTTCCACCTTGGGTGAATATAGATTTGCTGTTTAAGAATTTACGTAGTATGCTCGCGTCAATGAACACTGCATGGGTGTCAAAAGTCAAAAACACGTAACTGTTATGTTTTGGTATAATAAACGGATATTTTTTGCACCTTTCAATTCCACCCTGTTGTGAATATAGAATTGCTGTTTTAAGATTTACTAGATGCTGCGTCAATGAACATGCTGGTGCGCAAAAGTCAAAAAACACGTTAACTGTTATTTTGTTATAATAAACGATATTTTTTTGCAACCTTCAATACACTAGTGGTGAATAATAGAATTGCTTGTTTTAAGATTTTATGTAGATTGCAGCGTCAATGAACAATGCTGGGTGTGACAAAAGTCAAAAAACTCGTAACTGTTATGTTTTGATATATAACGGTATTTTCATTGCACCTATTCAATTCACCTGTGGGGTGAATATAGAGAATTGCTGTTTTAAATTTTACGTAGATGCTGCGTCAAATGAACAATGCTTGGGTGCCAAAAGTAAAAAACACGTATCTGATTATGATTATTGTATAATAAACGATAATCTTTTGCACCTTTCAATTCACCTGTGGTAATAAAGAATTGCTGTTTTAAGATTTACTAGATGCTGCCTCAATGAACATGCTGGTGGGCAAAAGTCAAAAAAGCACGTAACTGTTATGTTTTGGTATAATAAACGATTTTTTTGGCACCTTTACAATTCACCTTGGTGAATATAGAAATGCTGTTTTAAGATTTACGTAATGAATGCGTCAATGCACACTGTCTGGGGTGTGCAAAAGTCCAAAAAACACTACTGTTATGTTTTGATATAATAAACGGTATTTTTTACACCTTCTCAATTCACCTGTGTGAATATAGAAATGCCTGTTTATAATATTACGTAGATCTGCGTCAATGAACAATACTGGGTGCGCAAATGTCAAAAAACACGTAACTGTTATGTTTTGATGAAAATAAAACTGTATTTTATTGCACCTTTCAATTCACCAGTGGTGAAATATAGAATGCTGTTTTAAGATTTACGTAGATGCTGTGTCAATGAACAATGCTGGGTGCCAAAAGTCAAAAAACACTAACAGTTATGTTTTGATATAAAAACGGTAATTTTTTTGCACCTTTTCACTTCACCTGTGGTGAATAATAGAATTGCTGTTTTAAAGATTTACGTAGATGCTGCGTCAATGAACAATGCAGGTGCGCAAAATTCAAAAGACACGTTACTGCTATGTTTAGGTATAATAAACATATTTTTTGCACTTTCAATCACCTGTGGTGAATATAGAATTCGCTGTTTTAAGATTTACGTAATGCTGCGTCAATGAACAATGGCAGGTGTGCAAAAGTCAAAAAACACGAACTGTAAAGTTATGATAAATAAACGTATTTTTTCTGCCCCTTTCAATCACCTGTGGTGATATAGAAAAAATTGCTGGGTTTTAAGATTTAACCGTTAGAGCAGCGTCCAATGAACAATGCTGGGTGTGCACAAGGCAAAAAACACGTAACTGTTTAATGTTTTGATATAATAAACGTGTATTTTTTGCACCTTCAAATTCACTTTGGTGAATATAGAATTGATGTTAAAATTACGTAATGCTGCGTCATGAACAATGCTGTGCGCAAAAGTCAAAAAACACGTAACTGTTATGTTTTTGATATATAAACGTTATTTTATGCACCGTTTCAATTCACCTGTGGTGAATTAGAATTGCTGTTTTAAGATTTACGTAGATGGCTGCGTCAATGAACAATGCTGGGTGCGCAAAAGTCAAAAAAACACTAACTGTTATGTTTTGGTATAATAAAAAGTATTTTTTTTGCACCATTCAATTCACCTGTGGTGAATATAGAATTGATCTGTGTATTAATATTTACGTGATGCTGCGTCCAATGAATAATGCTGGGTGCGCAAAAGTCAAAAAACACTAAACTGTTATGTTTTGAATAATAAACGATATTTTTTGCACCTTTCAATTCACCTGTGTGAATATAGAATTGCTGTTTTAAGATATACGTGGATGCTGCGTCAATGCACAATGCTGGGTGTGAAAACTACAAAAAACACGTAACTGTTATTTTTTGATATAATAAACGGTATTTTTTTATGCACCTTTCAATTCACCTGTAGGTGAATATAGAAATTGGCTGTTTTAAGATTTACGTATAAGCTCGCGTCAATGAAAAATTCTGGGTGCGCAAAAGTCAAAAACACAGTAACAGTTAAGTTTTGGTAAAATAAACCGATATTTTTTGCATCCTTACAATTTTTTCCCCCACCTGTGTGAATATAGAATGCTGTTTTAAGATTTAACGTAGATGCTGCGTCAATGAACAATGCTGGTGCGCAAAAGTAAAAAAGCACGTAACTGTTATGTTTTGGTGTATAAAAAAACGATATTTTTGCACCTTTCAATTCACCTGTGAAATATAGAATTGCTGTTTTAAGATTTACGTAGATGCTTGCGTCAATTAACCAATGGCTGGGTGCGCAAAAGTCTAAAAACACGTAACTGTTTAAGTTTTGGTATAATAAACGATATTTTTGCACCTTTCAATTCACCTGTGTGAATATAGAATTGACTGTTTTTAAGATTTACGTATATGCTGCCGTCAATGAACAATGCTGGGTGCGCAAAAGTCAAAAAACACGTAACTGTTATGTTTTGGTATAATAAACGATAATTGGACAATTGTGAAGAACAAATGTCTGTTAGAAACAACATTTTATTTTTATGAATAGGACTGTAGTATAGCTGCTGTCACAGCAAATAGCCCCCAAAAATATTCAAACATGACCCATGAGCCACATTGGACAATTATGAACAACAAATTTCCTATTAGAAACAACATTTTTTAGAATAGGACCTGTAGTATTGCTTCATTTCAAAGCAAAAGTGCCCCAAAAATTCAAAGCATGACCCTTAAGCCACTTGGTCAATTGTGAAGAACCAAATGTCTGATTAGAAACAACTATTTTTTTATAAATAGACCTGTAGTATTTGCTGATTTCAAAGCAGCATGAACATAAAAATTATAAAAATGACTTCTCATCCAATGTTAAAAATTGTGAGGGAGAAATGCCCACTTAGAAGCCACTTTTCGTTCCAAATGCCAGGATAATTGCTGTATCTCACAGCTACATGACCCAAAAATTATAAATATGACATCTCAGCCACTGTTAAAAATGTGAGGGAGAAATGCCACTTAGAAGCCACAATCAGTTCCAAAGTGACCATGATTAATAGCTGTAGTCTCACAGCTACATGACCACAAAAAATTATAAATATGACTTCTCAGCCACTATTAAAATTGTGATGGAGAAATGCCACTTAGAAGCCACATTTCTGTTCCAAAGGACCAATAATATATAGCTGTATCTCACAGCAACATGACCCAAAACCATTGACAATGCGAAAACTTCTTAAGATAAAGTGAGTAAATTGAATACGGTGGTTGTCATGAAACTATGCTGTCTTTTTTACAGTCTCCTCACAGCAAAAGAGAAAAAAAGAGAAAAGAGAATAAAAATTGTAGAAGAAATTAATCAATTTTAAAAAAAAGTTAATTCAAGAGGACCATTTCTTTGAAAAGGAATGTGAAGGTAGACCGGGCAAACTAATCGTACCTCGGCAATTGGGGCCACAACATCATCAGAGATCCATCCTGATTCATCTGAGAAAGTCAAACGATCCACATTATCTGTGGAAAGCCGAATGCGTTTTGTCTGTAATGACACCTCCACTGGCTGAAGGTCCGCTCAGATAGGACGCAGCTGCTGGGCAGACAACACCTCTATGGAGTGACGAGCCAGCTCGCCATTCGTCCATTTGGATACCCAGAGTCTATGGGTCTGGAACACATGCAAAAACATCGTGTTGAACGCAGAAGTCGTGCACCATGATCTAAGCTGATCTACCTTTAGTGTGTTGGATGTGTGCCCTGCATTGCATGCGTTAAGTAGGTGGTAAACAAAGATTGAGCCAGAGGTCACCCCTTAGGCTTCAGCCACCTTGCCTGCTGCTGCGCTACGCCTACTTGCACTCTACTGGCCTGTCACGTCGCTGATGTTATTCCACCGTGACATTTGGGGAAACGTGAAGCAGACGCAACAGATTGTCTACAGTTGATCACTCAGCAAGGTCTCCATTTTCTGCATTTACTCTCTATTGGGTGTGTGGAAGAAAGCGCTGATGTTGATTTGTACCGGGATCCAGGAGGTGGCCACCCAGTAACTGTTGTTCATTTTATGGCCTTAATGCGAGATATGTTTGGAGGAAATGGAGCAACCAAGCACTCATGTGAGAGATGAGCCTTGATTTTCCCAACCTCATGGGTCGAGTGGCATCTAGCAAACTGATCTTCCTCATCTTCCTCGTCCGCCTCTATTCGCGCCAACCACTTTCCAAGGCAGGGACGTCGGTAAACATCGGTGTCTCGGATACCCTTCCTCCTCCTCCTCCTCGCTGCCTCCGGCACAGCTTCAACACAGCCCTGAACTTGCCTGAGATGAAGCACCCTTGAGAGCTGATGCGCACCATACTACTAGCTCTGGACCCCGAACCACTGCCTAATGAAGACCGATGAAATTGTGAAACTGTCGGGCCCTTGTGGATTTGACGGAGAGAAAGGCTCCGTGTCCGCATCTGTGTCTGTCTCCTCCTCCGGCACGCTGCGGGCCTGTTTTTCAGAGTGTCCAACGATCTTTCAGAACTAAGATCACCACAATGCTACCATGCTGACAAGGGCATTGTCCCGCACTGACCATTTGGTGGCCTTCTTCAAAACTGTCCAAGGATGGTGCAGAGCTCTTTCCACCGCCTCCACTCTCGGTGTTTTTCAACACCCCGAGGTCCGCACCCGCTGCTTGTCAAGCCATTTGTCACTTCGTACTGCGTACTGGCATTGCGCTGCTGCCACAATCGCTGAGCATGTGAGGGTGAATTCCAGCGTGTTGCCACGTCAACAATGAGACGGTTTGACGGGAGGCCAGCTATGCTGCAACGCAGCCAGGCGGGACGAAGCAGGGTGGCGAACGGCGGAAGGGCGAACTCAGACAACGAGCCTTCTTCAGCAGGCAGTCCCCAGACCGGGTAGACTCTTAGAAATTTCTGGACGCAAGGTTCATGACAATGTGCCAGGCAAGGGATGTGCTCCAGCCTACCGACTTAAGGGTGGCCACAGATTTTCGCCCGAGATCGCACACCACCTTGCCTGGCACGAAGTTCTGTTGTCACCCAGCCAGCGCTCGGTCTCGTTGCGGAGAGCCGTCCACATCTAATGACCTGTGTGTGGACGGTCCTCACCAAGGCAGATTATTCCAACACGGCCTGTTTCTCTGGCACGTGTGCCACCAGAGGGACCTTGGGGGAAAGAACCCTGCACCATCCTGCAGTTTTGAAGAGCGTGCGCCGATCCATAGAGCCACCGTCAACCCCTGAGACATCCACCCGCACACCCAGTGAGTCTGTCAACAGAGATGATAGCGCCTTGCCATGCCTTACTAGCCATGTGTCGGTGTGAGAGTGGTCCTTAACCGGACACAGATGCCAGACAACGCGCTGAAATTTTAGATGAACACGTGCTGGCCAGGCCGGGCCGGCTTTTCTGGCAAAGAAATGCCTGCTCTGCATCTGGTATTGGGGCAGGCGAGGACCATGACCGTGGCGGAGACCCATCTGTGTCCACCCGACGGAAAGGCAACATTTGCCAATTGCCAAAAGCGTGGCAATGCCGACATTCAGGCTTTTGGCTTTGGGATTGTTTTGGGTTAATGTGTTTGTTCTGCTCCCAAACCTGGAAGACAGAAGGCTGGCTGCTAGACTGGCCGCTGTAGCGGGTGCAGGTCATCAAATGGCGGAAGAGAAGGGTAGGAAATGGAGTCCTCTGTGGTGCTGGTGGTACTCGGGCGACGGTGGAGGCTGAAGCGGAGGCTGATCCCTGATCATGAACTCGAGAGACATGGGCAGCTGAGGAACCTTGTGGTGGCGGAGGGGGGGAGGGGGAACAAGGGTTGAATTGGTTGGGGGCCCCGGGGTTTGGTCGGGCCTTTTTTGCCAAAGGTTCCCCCTTTTTCAACTCAGAAAACGCTGCATGTGACTAGACATTTTTGGTGGGGGGTTAACCACTTAAGGGTTTCCCTTTGCCTCTACTTATGCTTTACGGCAAAGGCGCATTGACATCGCGGGTTGAATCAACCTTCAAAACCCAGGCTTGAGAGGCCCTGACCTTTTTGAGGGCATAAGCGAGGAGGGGGTTTGCGCTGACCGTGGGGGAATAAAAATAGCACTTCTCGACGCCCTCTCCCTTTTTGTGGGGGACCCGTATTGACACTACCCCATCGCTTCCTCCTCGTCCACTGAGAAAGCCTCGCAACAAAATTCCGGAAAAGACCCGGATGGATCCGCAAAGTCGTCAACTCAATCATCAAAAACAGGTATTGGTCCCACTTTCGCATCCAAAGGCCCGGGGGAAACAAGGGCACTGCAAGGCGTTGCCGACCGCCCGGGATTTTTGCCGATTGACCGGGTTCCTTTACCCCCTCTTATGGCATCAGTATCCTGGGCCGTCTGAGCAGACAACATCATCCTCTTGATCTTTTAACAAGCCTTCTTGACCCAACCGCATTTGTCATCAAAGAGGTCTTCAGACAATGGATTATCCACAGCTGGTGGCCGAGTTGACATTTTGGGCTGCTTCATGTTTGACGGATGCTGATGAATGCTGATGACGACATTGTGGCCGGACTGGGAGGACGAGAGGTAAGACTGCTAGATGCAGTTTGCATTAACCACTGAAGGACAGATTGGCGACGCGATGTTCGTTACAGTAGATTCACAGGGCCCTGACCCATCGATGACAGGCCTGACGGTCCTGGCAGACTGACGATCCGCTGGCATGCTGTTGTCGCCAGCACTGGAAGGAGCACCTTCTCCACCCTCTCTCTCATCCTACAAGCGCCCGCACTCTACTCTCACCGACACACTACGTCCTGCCTCTCTATCTCTCTCATGTCTCTCTATAATATCACTCTCTCTCATCTCTATCACATATCTAAATACACTTTTCCATGGAACGTCTCTTATTAAAAGACGGCAAATCTACACTATTCTCAAATCCCTCTAATCATAACAAAATTGCTGGATTCAAATTTAACTGCATAGGTTCTATTAACAAATCTGGAACTGGGCAAATGTCCAAAAAAACACGTATCTATGTTATGTTTGGTATAATAAATGGTATTTTTTGCACCTTTCAATCGCCGTGGTGAATTAGAGAATTGCTGTTTTAAGATTTATGCGTATATGCTGCTTCAATAACATACTGGTGCCAAAGTCCAAAAAACACGTAACTGTTATGTTTGTGATATAATAAAACTGTATTTTTTGCACCTTTCAATTCACCTGTGGTGAATATAGAATTGCTGTGTTAAGATTTACGTAGATGCGCGTCAATGAACAGTACTGGACGTGCCGCAAAAGTCAAAAAAACACGTAACTGTTATGTTTGATATAATAAACTGTAGTTTTTTGCACCTTTCAATTCACCTGTGGTGAATTATAGAATTGCTGTTTTAGATTACGTAGATGCTGCGTCAATTGAACATACTTGGTGCGCAAAAAGTCAAAAAACACTAACGTTATGTTTTGATATAAGTAAACGGGTATTTTTGCACCTTTCAATTCACAACCTGTGGTGAATATACGAATTGCTGTTTTAAGATTTACGTAGATGCTGTCAGTCAATGAACAGTACTGGGTGCGCAAGTAAAAAAACACGTTCTGTTTTGGTTTTATATAATAAAGTGGTATTTTTTTGCACCTTTCAATTCACCTGGTGGTGAATATAGAATTGCCTGTTTTAAGATTTACGTAGATGCTGCGTCAATGAACAATGCTGGGTGATGCAAAAGTCAAAACAAACACGTAACTGTTTATGTTTTGATAAATAAATTGGTATTTTTTGCAAAAACACCTTTCAATCACCTGTGGTGAATATAGAATTGCTGTTTTTAAGATTTACGTATATCTTGCGTCAATGAACATACTGGGGTGCGCAAAAGTCAAAAAACCCACGTAACTTTATGTTTTGATATATTAAACGTATTTTTTGCACCTTTTTCAATTCACACTGTGGGTGAATATAGAATTGATGTTTAAGATTTACGTAGATGCTGCGTCAATGAACAGTACTGGGTGCGCAAAAGTCAAAAAATACCGTACAGTTATGGTATTGATATATATAAACGATATTTTTTTTGCACCGTTCAATTCACCTGTGGGTGAATATATAGAATTCGCTGTTTTAAGATTTTACGTAGAGTGCTGCGTCAATGAACAATGCGGGTGTGGCAATAGTCAAAAAACACGTAGACTGTTATGTTTTAGTATAATATAACGGTATTTTTTGCACCTTTCAATTCACCTGTGGTGAATATAGAATTGGTTATATAACATTTATGTAGTGCCTGCGGAAATGACCATTACTGGGTGCGCAAAAGTCAAAAAACACTAACTGTTATGTTTTGATTATTAAAGTGTATTTGTTTTTGCACCTTTCAATTTCACCTGTGTTGAATATAGAATTGCTGTTTAGAAAAAAAAAAAAAAAAAAAAAAAAAAAAAAAAAAAAAAATTAAAAAAAAAAAAAAAAAAAAAAAAAAAAAAAAAAAAAAATAAGATTTTACGTAGATGCTGCGTCCGACATGACAGTCTTGATGCGCAAAGTCAAAAAACACGTAACTGTTTATTTTTTGATATAATAAACGGTATTCTTTTTGCACCTTTTCAATTCACCTGTGGGGAATATAGATTGCTGTTTTAAATTTACGTAGATGCTGCGTCAATGAACAGTAACTGGTGCTCTAAAGGTCAAAAAACACGTATCTGTTATGTTTTTGATTATAATAAATGGTATTTTTTTGCACCTTTCAAGTTCACCTGTGTGAATATAGAATTGCAGTTTATAAGATTTACGTAGATGCTGCTTCAATGAAAATACTGGGTGCGCAAAAGTCAGAAAAACACTCTACCTGTTATGTTTTCGTACGATAACACGTATTTTTTGGCAACAAACAACCTGTGCTGACAACAAGATTGCGGATTGTAATTTAAGTTGCACGGTGGATATTTCACAGTCACAAAAATTAAAATGAACACCTATCGAAATGTTATACGAAAAAGTGGAGTTTTCCATCTAACAAAGAGAACCTGCAGTTACTAGAGAATGATAGTTTATCCAGATATAAGTTCAGGCTGCCCAATATCCAGAAATATTTCAATAGCAAAACTGTTAAATAATAAAGATAATTCCACTACAATGTCTACACTAAGTCTTGGTTAACTTTATCCAATGTTCTTTATAGATATAGCTTGTCTGGGTGGGTTCGAGCCGCGGCCCCCCCCCCCGCCCCGCTCCCACCGACGTGAATTTACAGCGTATATCTGCTTTAAAATTCTCTAGCTAACTACATAAATTCTTCAAATCTCTCGAATGTAACTAAATTGGACGGAATCACAGCTAATAGTAGAGGTTTCTCGTGCAGAAATAGACTAATATTCGCTGAGCTGTTTGGCCACAACAGAGCCGTCAGTCCTTTCCCTATGCAGACGGCGAGAGACAACTGAGGCTGAAACAGGAAACGCTGTTCTATGTAAAACGAGGTCATGTGATTTTTCCAGCCAATCGCAACCATACACATCCCATTCATGACGTTGCACACACATTCACCCTGCTCTATTCTGTAATCTGATTTGCTGGCCCGCCAAATTTACAGGAAGCCCGCCGAAAAAGGCGCATCTAATAGATGATGCTCAGATTTTAACCTTAATTATCGCATGATCTGGAAAATTCGATCACCATAAAAACCTTGCCGATTTCAACTTTGTCGATAAAAATCGCTCAACACTATTAATCAGCAAAAAAAAAGGAACTGGCTACTACAATTAAGTTTACTGCCCACTAAGTTTCCCAAGTCCATTTCTATGTTCCTTTTACCCAGCATTTTTCCATTTAACAAGTAATCATGGAATAATTTTTTTCTTCCCATGTGCATAACCTGGTCAGGCCTCCAACTTATCCAGATCCCTTTGTAATAAAACATTATCCTCTATTGTATTGATAACTTTACAGAGCTTAATTTTGTCTGCAAAGATTGATATTCTACAGTACAATTCATATATATAGTCATTAATACATATATTAAAGAGAATAGGGCCCAATAGTGACCCCTGTGGTACCCCGCTTGTAGTAGGAATCCAGTCCGAGTATGTACCATTAATCAAAACCCTTTGCTATCTTTCACTGATCCAGTTACCTATCCACTTGCAAACGGTTTCTCCTACTCTAAGCATTCTCATTTTACTTACCAACCTTCTATGTGGTACAGTATAAGATGCTTTCCAAAAATATAAATATGACACCCGATGTATCACCCCAATACAGTTTAGAACTAACCTCCTTAAAGAAGCTGATGGCATTGACCGAGTTTGACAGGACCGATCCTCCATAAACCCATGCTGTGAGATACTCTAAAATAGCATCTGTTAGAAAAACCTCAAACATTTTACCTACTGCAGAGGTTAAACTTACCAGCCTATAGTTTCCAGGATCACTTGTTAACCCTTGTTAACCCTTTTTTGAATATTGGCCTCACATTTGCTGTGCGCCAATCCCCGGGACATACCCAGTTACTATACAGTCTATAAATATTAAGAACAGGGGCCTGTCAATCACATTACTTAGTTCCCTGAGGATATTGGGGTCTATAATATCAGGACCTTGGTGATTTGTCTATTTTAATCTTCTTGAGGAGGAGCTGCACTTCTTCTTGGGTTAGACAAGAAACATTTAAGTGGAGTTTACCTTATCCCTCTGCCCATCAAGAGGAATGAAATTTTCCTTGGTAATTACAGTGAAGAAAAAATTGGTTAGTGGGTTTGCTTTCTCCTCATTACCCTCTACAATACCTCCCTCACTACTTTTCAAAGGTCCAACATTTTCAGTTTTAATCTCTTTACTATTTATATAGTGACTAGTTTTAATTTCTTTGACAATATGCCTGTCTCCAACTTTGCTGTCTTTATCCTTATTTTACATATTTTATTTTTTTTCCTTATAGTTTTCACTACCATCCTGTTTAATTAGCTTAAACACTTTCTTTTTGTTATTTATTGCCTCCTTTACATCTCTAGCTATACAAATAGTTATTTTTCCTGCTTCTAATGATTTTATTTGCATAAGGTATATACCTCTTACAGTGGGTGCTTAAGATGTTTTTAAAGATCTCCCATTTATTATTTGTTCTTTTATTTTTAAAAACCTTGCCTCAGTCAATGCGGTTTAGGGCCTTTCTAAGCAGATTAAATTTAGCCTTCCTGAAATTACATGTTTGTGAGGCTCCGTAACAAAATACTCTATTGAAGGATAATTGGAAATTTATTTAATTGTGGTCACTTTTTCCTAGGTGCCCCCCAACCTGAACTTTTGTTACTCTGTCAGTTCTGTTAGTCAATACTAAGTCAAGAAGGGCCTTCTCTCTAGTTGGCTTCTGTACCAGTTGGGAAAGGTTACTATCTTTTGCTATTGACAAAACCTTTATGAGAGCCACAGGTTTCAGTTTCCCAATTTATGTCTGCGTAGTTGAGGTCACCCATAATAACAACCACTTTATAATCAGTCGCCTCATCTATTTGTCTGAGGAGTTCATCTTCCTTGGGTTCTATTATATTTGGTGGCCTATAGCAGACCCCTAATAGAATTTTATTTTTTTATTCTAGACCCATAATGACTCCTCATGTTCATTTTCTGTATCTATACCTTCTCATAATGTTGGCTTTAGACAGTATTTTATATAAAGACATACACCTCCCTCCTACTGATTATATGATCTCTTCTAAATGAACCGTAACCCTGTAAGTTAACCGCCCAGTTATAGGTCTCCAGCCATGTTTCAGTTATCTTGCATGCTATATGTGTAGTTGTCCTCCCCCTCTAGTCCCTAGTTTAAATACTTTTCCAACTTCCTGGCCATTTCGTTCCTCAATACAGCTGCACCTTCCCAATTTAGGTGCAGCCCGTCCCTACCATAGAGTATGTAGCCAAGACAGAAGTCAGCCTAGTTCTCCAAAAATCCAAATCCCTCTTTCATACACCAATTTTTGAACCACTTATTATCCTCTCTAATCTCAAACTGCCTCTCTGGTATAACCTCTGGTACAGGTAGTACCTATAACTTTGTTATTAGTGCCAATATACCCCATGACAGCTGGATTCTCCCCAGTCTCATCTAGTAAGCTGTCAATCTGATCCACGATATGTCAAACTCGGACCCATGGTAAATAACACACTGTTCAATGATCCTGGTCTTTGTGACATATTGCCCTCTCTGTTTCTCTAATAATGGAGTCCCCAACTATTAGCACCTGGGTCTATCCTGCCCTGTACTCTTATTCCATCTTACTGAAGCAGACAGGGATACTGTCTTGCTGCAGCAGTGCTATATCTGAACTGACATCCCTTATCATCCACCAATCCTGCAAATTTGTTGGAGTGTTCCAGATCAGGATTAGCCTTCCTGACACTTTGCCCTATACCCATATTCCTGACTGTCACCTAGCTAGCTGCCCATTTCTCTGCACCTCCATGTTGCCATCCTCCCCAGCATCTTCTCCATCGAGTGCTTGCTCAGTGAGCAGCAGACTCGCTTCCAAGTTGGCAATGGATCTCAGTGTTGCCACATGCTCATTTAAATGTAGGATCTGGGCTTCTAAACAGGCAGCGTGCACAAAACTCGCACAGGAGTATGCACTGTCAAATGGTTGTTCAAGGGATGCATATATTGCACAGGATGTGCACTGGACAGCATTGTCAATCATGGAGCTCATAGAGATATTGCAAAAGAGAAAGACACAAAGATGTAAACAAATAATTTATTACAATATTCTCCCTTCTAAAGTCCCCAAATCTAAAGTCCCTCAATCTTAAGTCCACTTAAACCAAAAAATACTCTTTAGACAGAAAACGCACTTGTAAGCTTGAACATTCGCTCTTTCAATGCAGTTCTAATAAAAATGTTCTCATGTTGTTCTGCATTGCTG
>JAODAL010017788.1:0-76642 GCA_025379985.1 Phyllomedusa bahiana
TTCCTTAAGGGTAGAAAAATCAACAAAAAACCAAACCTGGAATAGTTTTTTTTGGTAATTTACACCATTTTGGGCAAATTAAAAAGGGGTTTTTTCTATTTCAAAAACATAGTTCAAAAAGGTGGGACAAAAAATGTAAGCTTGTGAACCTTGGTTACAAAAACAAAGTGCTTTGGTTTAAGGAATGGGCCCTTTGTTTTTAATTTTTTTGGAAAGGAAGAGGAGAATGAATATCATTCACTGACAGCAATCGTGCGTGTTTCGGTGCGGGGTTTGCTGCGGTTTTTTAAAAGACAGAATCAGTTGATGTGTGCGGTGGGGGCTTGCTAATTTCGTTCACTGCAGCAACAGTCAACATGCCGGTGGGGGTTTTTTCTGCGTTTTTTTTCACCGACAGCAATTTCCCCACATGGGGGGGGGGGGGGTTTTTTGCTGGTTTTTCCGACAGCAAATCAGTCAAAGATCGGTGCGGGTTTGCTGCGTTCGTTCACTGCAGCAAACAAGTGACGGTGCGGTGTGGGGTTTTGTGCCTTCACTGCAGCAATCAGTGACGGTTGCTGTGTGGGTTTTGCCGTTCAGAGACAGCAATCAGTCAACAGGGTTGGCGGGGTTTGCTGCGTTTGATGACGCAATCATCACGTTTCGATGCGGAGTTTTGCTGCATTCACGACAGCAAAACGCGACGTGTGCAGAGCGGGGTTTGCTGCGCCTGCCGACAAGGGTCCTGCAGCAGAAAAAGAGAGTCTTGTGCTCCCATGTAAAAAACAAAAAAGATTTAAAGCATATTTGTTCTGCAGATCTGTAAAAAGGTCAGAGGGAAAAAAATCTGCAGGGAATTTCCCCTGGGGTTTTGAGAAGAGAGAAAAAAAAAATCCCCATCTTTCCCGAGCCGAATGTCAAATGCCCATTCTTTTTCAAAATAAAGTAAAGAGCGAGAAAAATTTAAATCTACATATGGAGTTACACTTACTTTTCACTTCCAAGATTCCTTAGCCCAACAGCTGAGAAAAACCCCTCTCCCACCTCACACAGAATGAATTCTCACATACACACTTTGGGGCGTGTCTGCAGGGAAAAGAAGATACTCCCCTGGGGAGAAGAAACACCCCCTCCACTTATAAGCTCCCTGCTCCAGTAAAATGGCTGCCAAATAATGAAGCGATAAAACCCCTTTAAGTTTTGTAAATTTTGCGGGCTATGTAAGGCCATTTCTTTTTTTGTTTAAAATTTTTCCCACTTTTCAAAAAAAGGGGCGCTCCTTTTCAAAAATTTGGGTTTTTTTTACTCCAGAAAACTAACATAGATCACTTAATAACTTTCCCCTTTTATGCCACCATTCCCGGGGCGAAATTTTCCCATTCTGACATACCCCCCACTGAAAATTCCCCCTTAATGGAGCAAAAATTTTATGGTGAATTATTCCCCTTTTTGCACTGGACACAGAACTCCACAAATGCACTGTTGTTGTAAATTTAAAGGGGCACAAGGGATCCAAAGGAATGGTATCCATTCCTTTATTTTTACTTTAATAAAACACATAAAAAACTGTGTTTTTTTTTCTGGTGTACTTTGCTGCATTTGGTTGCCAAAAAATGATGTGGCCAGATGTTACATTAAAGTACATTGTGAAATTTAAATGTACTGAGACCATTTTTATTTTTGCCATTTTCTGTCTTTTTGTTGCATTTTTTAGGTCACTATTCTTCTTTTATATATAATCTGATCTGGCTCTGACTTTGTTTCCCGCTTTTTGTCCTATAGGCTTTTTTATGGACATGAAAATCACCATAAAATGAATGTGATTAGGGCATGTATAAATCCATATGCTTCCTGCCTAAACAACTCCTTCAGTAAATGGAAATATTTCTCAGTCACAGAAATTCTGCATTAAATCAGATGTTTTGCGGTAACTTTACATTTTTTTTAAGTTTTTTTAAAGGGTTTTTTTTTCTTAAAAATTTTGTAATTTTTGGGGGTTTTTTTAAAGCCCATAAGAAGTCGTAGGAAAAAGCAGAACCCTTTTAAATATCCATCATCTGTGACAGATACAGTAGAAAGAATTTCTTGCAGTAGTGATCTGTGACAGACTGCAAACAGAGATAAGAAATGTCTATGTTGCGCCTCTTATTTTATTATCATACTTTTGATAAAATTTGAATATAAACCCCTTTACTACATATACATGATTATATGTCATGAGTTTGAAGCGGACTTACTTGCTCCAGAGTCAGCTCCATACCTAGAGGATTCTGGCTCATAGACAAAGCCAGGAAGTGACACTAGCAGCCAGGATTGGAGACAGTCTACCACTTTAATGCCACTATCAACATTACTGTGGCATCTAAGCTGTTCTACCGCCATATATCCCCTCCCCCTGTGACACAATCAAGGAGTGCCAAGAAGTTGTCATGTCAGTTGGGGACCGAATGAAGACTCCCCACAGGCCTGCCATCCTACTGCTCCTATTACTATACCTGTAAAAATATAAAAACAAAAATATTTTTTTTTTCCATTTCATAAATCAAAAAAAGAAAAACAATAAAAACACTACACTTTTTGGCATCACCATGTCTGTAAAAAGTCTGATCTTTTAAAACATAACATTATTTATCTTGCATGGTGAACAACGTAGAAAAATTAAACCCCCTAAAAAGGACCCAAAAGACCCCCAAAAATACCCCCAAATATTGCAATGCCATAAAAAAACCATTTTCCGGCAAAAAAAAAAAACTTTTACAAGTCTGGGAGACAAAAAATAGAAAAGTTAACGGTCGCGAAAATGTGAGCAAAAAAAAATTTTGAAAATAAAAGTAGTAAAATATACTGAAAATTATTTGGAATTGTACTGACACAGAATAATAATAACATCGTTTTTTAACACACCGTGAACTCCATAAAACAACCCATCCAAAATATGGTGCAATGGTATTTTGTAATTCCACCACACAAATAATTTTTTTCTTGGGGGGAGAATGGGGGTTCGGAGTAACTATATGTTACAATAAATTTTTATTTAAAAAGTGCTACTTCTCCCGTAAAAAAAAAAAAAAAAAAAAAACCCTGCTCTCATAAGGCTACAATGTGTAGACAAATTAAAAAATGATGGAAGCTTAAATGATCTGAAGGTGGAGAACAGGATGTAAACAAAAATCACTGCTACGGAAGGGTTTAAAAAAAACATTTTCCCACAGCGTGTCAAAGAGAATTGTACATTGTTGTACATTTTGTTTTTAAAAATAATAATATTACCTTTTAAGCGGAATGAAAATAATTGTATTCCTTCGATAAAAGTTTTCTACTTCAGAATAAACTTTATATTTTGCAGTTTTTTGTTTTTTTTTACTTTTTCCCTTTACAGTATATAAACTGCAGTGGCAAGTGATCACTTGCAAAGAAGGAAAACATGCAATGTGGTTTTTTTGTGCATAGATATGGAAAAGCAAAGAGAAGAAAGGTAGACACTGAAGAATAAAAATGGTATTTGGCGCCTTTACAATGCGATAAATTTTAATCTACGGGAAAGCTGCAAAGACCTGGATACTTTAATGAGATTCTCTAGTTCTATTTCAGAGGTCTGACTAGAACACATTCAGTTTTCCAGCCTTCAGTTTTCTCCTGGGGGAAGGGTATATACTGTATAGCTTCTGACGCTGAGAAGCACACTGATAATGAAAAATGAATGTGAACTGCTTAATATTTTGATCAGTGAGTTCTTAGGTATCACAAAACAAAGAAGGATGGCAAAAGTCTCAGAGCATCGAAAAGCTGAGTCTGCATCGGAAATAGTGAAATGAAATGGTAATGTCTTTTCTAATGTACATTTGACATTGCTCTGGTCAATATTCTCTCAATTATATTTAATAAGTTGACTTCCTCTCTTTAATTAAATCTCAGCAGAAATACCAGTTCTGATTTTATACCAAGGCGTTTTTTTATTATAATCTTCTTGTTTAATGATTTCCTATTCTGGTGTAGTAAAAAGGTGATTTGATGTACCCTTGTGAAGGAGACCCTTTATCTAGCTCGTGTAAGAGTGATGGATGAGACAGGCTTTGTATACAATGGAGATGCATCTTTTCAAAAATTACTTGAATCATAAAACTCATCCAAGCAAGGGCTGATGTAAATGATAGACACATATAAAGTAGCCATGTGTTGTAAATCACTTCAAATAAATCCTTCAACCAGCTTGAAAGAGTTTTGGTATCTGACACAACATCCGATGATTGTTAAAAGGACACACTTTACAGGTGTGTGACATATGAGGTCACTGTAGAGGATGGATTATAAGATGTACTAAAGATTGTAGCAGTATGTATTATGGAAACTATCTGATGCATAATGTATTTATGCCTTAATCGCAAAGTAGATAGAAGTTATAGGGCAGAATTGCGCACTAAGCTTATCAAATGTTCTTCATGAGGTTAGTCTAGGTTAAAGCTAAGAAACTGGCCTAAAAATCCAAGACCTAAATTACAAATTGTAAATTCTACAAATTGATTAAACTGCTGATTTTGGTGCAGAATTTAGTCACAGATTTAACTCATTAGAATGCATTAAATGAAGTCTTCAGTACAAATTTACAGCATGCATGCTACAGATGTAGGCCCCATTGGCCAAACCATCAGTAGATTTTGCTTCCAGTACCATCTCTATGCTGATGACACCCAATTATACACCTCTTCCCGAGACCTCACTCCTGCCCTGCTACAAAACACCAGTGACTGTCTGTTCGCTGTTTCTGACATAATTTCCTCTCTATCTCCAACTAAACCTCACTAAAACTGAACTTCTTGTTTTTCCCCCATCTACTAACCAACCCTCATCTGCTATTTCTCCCTCAGTGTGTGGCACCACTATAACACCTAGGCAGCAGGCCCGGTATATTGGGGTTATTCTAGACTCTGATCTGTCGTTCACCCCTTATATCCAATCCCTTGCCCGCTCTTGTCACCTGCACCTCAAGAACATCTCCAGAATCCGTCCTTTTCTCACTATCGAAACAACTCTAACCCTCATTGCTGCTCTTATTCATTCTCGTCTTGATTACTGTAATTCCCTGCTTATCGGTCTCCCACTCTGCAAACTCTCCCCTCTCCAATCTGTCCTGAATGCAGCAGCCAGGCTGGTCTTTCTCTCCAGCCGCTATACTAATGCCTCTACCCTGTGTCAGTCACTGCACTGGTTGCCCATCCAGTACAGAATACAGCATAAACTAATTACTTTCATCCATAAAGCTCTCCACAGCGCTGCACCTCCCTACATCTCCTCCCTCATCTCTGTCTACCACCCTACCCGCTCTCTCCGCTCAGCTGCGGACATCAAACTACGGACCACAATCATCCGAACCTCCCATGCCCGTCTTCAAGATTTTGCACGTGCTGCACCCGTTCTCTGGAACATGCTACCACGTACCATCAGGCACAATCCTAGCCTTCGCAGTTTTAAGAGTGTCCTGAAAATACATCTTCTTAGGCAGGCCTACCAAAACCACTAATTGCTAACCCACACCTTCTATCACACACATTTCTGTCACTCCCTACACTCACAGGCACTTATCTGTATATAGATGTACTGTCAGGGTGGCAGGTTCACCCAATTTTTATGTAAACCACCCCATATTTATGAAACAAGGCTGGACCATTGTATATTCAGCACTACTCCCCCGCTGTCTCCCCCAGACACCCTCATAGACTGTAAGCTCTTGCGAGCAGGGCCCTCACACCTTGTGTCTCATCTGTAAGTAGCTTTCACTGTGTAATGTATGTCTTTTGTCTGTAATTATACCCTTTACATTGTAAAGTGCTGCGGAATTTGTTGGCGCTATATAAATAAAGATTATTATTATTATTATTATGTAACCCTTGAAGGACCCCTTCACATTTTCCTTTTTTTCCATTCACGCTCTTCAAGAGCCATACCTTTTTTATTTTTCTGCTCACAGCTTTCTTAGGGATTTTTTTTTGTGGGTAGCATAACATCATTAAATGCACCATATCGGAGAGTCCCATAAAAATATTCTATTCTTCGTGGGGTGGAATGGGAGAGAAAAAACACCATTTGCTCTTCTTATCGAGTTCATCAAGTGAAATGCATAAAGTGTAATCTTTATTTTGCAGGTCTGTGTAATTTTAGCAATACCACGTTTAAGTATCTTTTGTTATGTTTTACAATTTTATTTTTCTGCTCTCAGTTTATATTCTACATATGACAGTAGCCGTCTCCCGCGAACCCTCAGGGCCCTGATGTGCATCAAGCAATATGACTACAGTAGTTTTTAGTTACTGGCATGCTATTCTGACAGCTTTTATTTTATTTCTAGCATGCTGTGATCTTTGTGATCAATGATAAGACTATGATAGCTCCGCAAATGCCCAATTGAAAACAAGCTCTATTGTAGATGCTGTATTGGTTTAACAATTTTATATGATATAATTTGATATTCATTTTATATGACATAATTTGATATTAATTTTATATTATATTAGTTTATATATATTTTTATCATTATTCATAACTTAGTTTATAGCACTATAGTGTTGTTATTTGGGAAGGAACTGGTGTTTTTTTGCCTCTTGGCATAGTTTGCTTAGCATGGTCCCAGCTGTCTTTAGGAATTCTGTCGAGTCTTTTCTGGTGCACAAACCATGACACTTACGATGCACCACTTACTGACAAACGCTACACTAACCTACTGATGGTTAGTAAAGCACAAGTTTCCATACATGTCGAGTTTTTTCTTACGTTGTTTATGGATGTTTCAATAACAATTATTTTAATATTTTGTATTATTTATTGTATTGTATTTGATAAATAGGAAAGTTTTTTTCTTATTTTTAGTATTTTCTATGTATTGTATTTTTTATGCATTTTTTTACAGTAATATTCACTCTCCATTGGGGATTTTAACATACTTTCACTTGATTGCTTATACTACATGCTGCAATAAAGAGTGATTTCAAGATAACACCCTTCCTAAGAGCCTTCAGAAGGACCTCAACTGCCATAACAAGCAAATGGTGCCCTGCAATCTAACCCACTTCCTACACTCTTAGGGCCACATGTATGAATCCTGCCGGATCGGGGCGCACCTTTCCGCCAGTTTTCCGGCGGAATCTGTGCCTGATTTGTGTCGGGGCCGGGGCGCGCTCATACATAGCATGTAAAGTCCACCGCGCCTCGCCAGTGTTTTAGGCGCAGTGCGGGTCCGAGGCGCAGTGCGGGGCTGCGCCTATGATTCGGCGCCGGAGGTAGTGCGGTCATACATGCGGGGAAAAGTCCGCCGCGCCTGGCCAGTGTGTTAGGCGCAGTGCGGGGACCGAGGCGCAGAGCGGGGCTGCGCCTATGATTCGCCGCCGGAGGTAGCGCACTCATACATGCGGGGAAAAGTTCCCTGCGCCTCGCCAGTGTGTGTGGGGCACAGTGCGGGGACATGGGCGCAGTGCGGGACTTAGGCGCCGTGCGGGACTGCGCCGAAAAACAGTTCCGATGCGAGACAGGCTGGAACAGCGAGAAATCATTCCATATTTCGGTGCGGAGTATGAATCAAAAATCGCCTTTATAAAGGCGTTCAACATTCTCAGGAAAAGAGCTGAAACCTAAAAAAAAAAAAAATACATAAAACAAAATCACTTTCCAATATCCTAATTCAAGAATTAGGATATTGGAAATTGCCGGGAAATACAGTAATTCAAATTCAGAAAGCTATTCTGATTGGTCGGCATAAACCGGCCAATCAGAATAGGAGCGACAGTGAACCATTAAAACCTATGGGGAAGTTTAGACCAATCAGAATCCACGGCGGGATAGTTCAAAATACAGTAAAAATGCTGAAAAGAGCTGATTGGTTAAGCTACCGGGGACTTGGCTAGCTCAGCCAATCAGAATAGGAGCAACAGAGACCCATTCTAGTCTATGGAGAAGTTTAGACCAATCAGAATCCACGACGGGATAATTCAAAATACAGTAAAAAGACAGAAAAGAGCTGATTGGCTGAGCTAGCGGTGGCTTGGCTACGAAAAAAAAAATTAATTCAATAAAATCATGTTTATTTCTTTATTTTCGTTAGCCAAGGATCAATAGTATGGGTGCAACGAAAATAAAGAAATAAACATGATTTGATTGATTTAATATTTTTTTTTTCGTTACCCCCATATTATTATTCATTTTATATACACATCGGGACAACTTCTGTAGTCTTATCATTTGATTTCGGCCGTGTACAGTTTGATTTCAGATTGCATTAGAAAACCCATAGGAGCGTCGCTCGCTCTCCCATTGGTCCAAATAACGGCGCCTCTTTTAACTTAGCCAATCACAGAGCGCGCTCAGAATTTCTTTTCCCCATAGAACTCTATGAGAAAGTACAACCAATCAGCTCGTTTCTGCATTTTTACTGTATTTTGAACTGTCCCGCCTTTGAATATGATTGGTCAATTTTTCTCCATAGGATATAATGGGACATTGTCGCTCCTATTCTGATTGGTCAATTCTCCTCCATAGGTTATAATGGGACATTGTCGCTCCTATTCTGATTGGCTGGTTTATGCCGACCAATGAGAATAGCTTAAACAATTTGAATTACTGTATTTCCCGGCGATTCTCTCTATTGCAATTCCCTATGTAGCGCCGGTCTCGGCGACAAACGCGTTGTTCGGGTTTTTAACTGCTTTATTTGTAAAGAAGGGTTCGGCTCTTTATCTGATAATGTTTTACACTTAATAAAAATGATTTTTTGATTAATACTTCATGCCGCACGGCGCTGAGAGCCGAGATTGCATTGCGCCCATCTCTCCATAGACTATAATGGGAGAAGTAGCTCGCGCTCTGATTGGCTGGGATATCCAAGCCACCGCTAGCTCAGCCAATCAGCTCTTTTCTGTCTTTTTACTGTATTTTGAACTGTCCCGCCTTTGATTTTGATTGGTCCAATAATGGGACTTTGTCGCTCCTATTCTGATTGGTTAATACTCCTTCATAGGTTAGAATGGGCCACTGTCGCTCCTATTCTGATTGGTCCAAACTTCTCCATAGGATATAATGGGACATTGTCGCTCCTATTCTGATTGGCTGGTTTATGCCGACCAATGAGAATAGCTTAAACAATTTGAATTACTGTATTTCCCGGCAATTCTCTCTATTGCAATTCCCTATGTAGCGCCGGTCTCGGCGACAAACGCGTTGTTCGGGTATTTAACTGCTTTATTTGTAAAGAAGGGTTCGGCTCTTTATCTGATAATGTTTTACACTTAATAAAAATTATTTTTTGATTAATACTTCATGCCGCACAGCGCTGAGAGCCGAGATTGCATTGCGCCCATCTCTCCATAGACTATAATGGGAGAAGTAGCTCGCGCTCTGATTGGCTGGGATAGCCAAGCACCCGCTAGCTCAACCAATCAGCTCTTTTCTGTCTTTTACTGTATTTTGAATTATCCCGCCGTGGATTCTGATTGGTCTAAACTTCTCCATAGACTAGAATGGGTCTTTGTCGCTCCTATTGTGATTGGCCGAGCTAGCCAAGCCCCCGCTAGCTCGGCCAATCAGCTCTTTTCTGTCTTTTTACTGTATTTTGAATTATCCCGCCGTGGATTCTGATTGGTCAATCCTTCCCCATAGGTTTTAATGGTTCACTGTTGCTCCTATTCTGATTGGTCGGTTTATGCCGACCAATGAGAATAGGTTTCAGAATTTGAATTACTGTATTTCCCGGCAATTTCCAATATCATAATTCTTGATATTGCGCCGTTCTAGAGTTTAGGAAAGTGTTTTTTCTTTTCATTATGTTTATTTTTTACGTTCAGCTCTTTTTCTGACAATGTTTTCCGCCTTTATAAAGGCGATTTTTTTGGATTCATACTCCTGCTGCACGGAGCGGAGCGCCGAGATTTCTGTCGCGATCTTCTATCTGCTTCCTCGCATGTTCGGATTCTGCTTCACTTCGCCTCTGTCGAAGCATTTAGACCAAAAAAAACCTGGTCTGCTTGTCGGAGCTGCCGAGCGCTGCACTGCGCCTCGCTTTGCCGACTCGCCATCGTACATGCCTCGGAGTATACGAGCGCGCCGCATCCCGCCCCGGAACGCCTACCCCGCACCCACACCGCGGCCACTGCCCGCTCCTTCATGCGGGGCGCAGCTGAAAGTGGCGAACGCTGCGCCTAACACTGAATCCCCGCGTCCGACAGCGGGATTCGGGCTGGGAGGCGCAGTATACGCAAAAAACGGGAGAAAAACCCGATCATACATGTCGCCCTTAGTGCTGCCAAGACATACAGGCATGGGGTTTATTGAAACTCTAGCATTGCATAGTACTTTGTTGCACAATTGCATTGCAAGTTCTGCAACCACAATTCTGCAGCAAATATTCAATGTATGAATCCAGACTTATGCTCTTGGAGTGGATCAGTTGATTTTTTTTGTTGCTAAAGCAATAAATTCAATACAAATTAATTGATAATTTCATCATTTTTATGAGGTGTTGTAGATCATAAAAGGGTTTTTTGCATGATGCTGTGTAAAGCTCATATAAAGCTCATATATCACCTGTCCTAATGTGGGTCATAGATTTAGCACTTTCTAGCTACAAAGTGACACTTCTGGCTCAGGTAAACTACTTTTAAAGTGGTCTTCCAGTTCCAGCAGTAATGTGCCTGGATTTGCATACTAAAGTTATACACGTGTAGCTTCGGACGGTTGTAGTGCAACATGCCTCCAGCACTCCCCCCGATCTCAGGCGCAATACAAAGTGCCGTGGCCGCTTCCTTATGCGCCTGATATTGGAGTGCACCTAGTTACAAAAAGAGCAAATGGGGCTCATATATGTCGCCGAAATATCTGGAAGGAACCAGTTAATGCAATTTCTCAGCACATTATTAGAGCCTTAAAGGAGTATTCATACCAAACTGAATGTTTTGAACAGTTAGGTGGTCCAAACACTTCCAATGCTGTCAGTTAGAACTCATGGCCCCATGTGCAGGTTCCAGAGGTGGAACAGGCACCTCTCAAACACTGATAACATATCCTTTAAATATGCCATCAATGGTTGTGTTGGGAATACCCTTTTAACAATTTAAGTTCTGCAGTATAGATATTTGTATTCTTAGGCTGGAACCTGATATAAGATCTCAGGAATCCAGCACAGTAAGTACTTACAATGTGGATTTTGCTGCAGAATAACTGCTTTGAAGAGGGTGAAATCAGTAATGAAAGCCACAAAAAAGATTGATATGTTACGATTTTGAAACCAGCACCATGGGTCAATGTCCATTCAGAATATTTCCTTAGAATGCGGATGAGATTTTAAATATTTCATCCACTTGTACAGTAGTATATCACTGCCCATATCCACAGCGATTCCCTTCCATGCAGACTTGCCCACCCACAATCAATTTTGAAAATGTTTAAACTGGAGTGCCCACCAATGAAGTTGTTTTGGGCCCACTAGTGGAGTTGATTTTAGGGGCCCACCAGCGTACTGAATTTCTGGGGCCCTCCAATGGAGATGAGTTCTGGATCCCACTAGTGGAGTTGGTTTCTGGAATACACCAGTGGAGTTGATTCTTGGGGATTACTCATGGAGTTGATTCTTTGGGTCCACCAGGAAAATTAATTCCTGGTGCCGACCAGTGGATTTGATACTTGGGGCCCAGCAGTGCAAGTGATTTCTGGGGTCCACCAGTGGAGTTAATTGCTGGAGCAACAAGTGAAGTTGATTCCTGGAGCCCGCCAGTGAATTTGATTCTTGAGGCACACCAGTGGAGTTTTATTTCTAAGGCCCACCAGTGGTTTTGATTGCTGGAGTCCACCAATGGAGTTGATTCTTGGGGCCCACTAGTGGAGTTAATTGCTGGAGACCACCAATGGAGCTGATTCTTTGGGCCCATAGTGTATTTGATTTCTGGGGCAACAAGTGAAGTTGATTCCAGGAGCCCACTAATTGAGTTGATGTACATGACTGCACATACTACACATAAATCTTGGAATCTGCCTCTCCTTTTTGCTGCTCCTTTTCTACCTTTTTACCTGAAAAGCAGCCCCACGCTTATCATTCTCCGTGGGCCAATCCGAGCCTATCCTTATATATAATAGCAGATTTGACTGTTACTGGGTTTTTCCCCATTTCATATTTTACCACTATATTGTGCTGTCTCTCATATACTCTACACAAATACACAAATTCTGATAAAGACCCCAGGAGCAGCAGAACAATGTAATATATAATATCATACAAAGTAAGTTCTACTATTTTACATTTTATACTGTGTGGGAAATCAGCTCAAATGGAGGCAGTCCTTAAACGTGCAACACTGCAGGATTTATTTTCAACAGTCACAAAGTCCAGAAACATAAATAGCAGGGCTTGCTTCAGCCAAAACAAACATAACTTATAGTCCGTGTTATCGGTCACGTTACCGTACAGCGGTTCCCGGGGTTAATAAACCCGTGTGCAGGTCTCTGCAGCACTCTCAGGGTTGCACGGTCCAGCTCTGGCTCTCTCACTACTGCCCCAATTCCACTAAAGCGTGTTTGGGGAAGGGAAACAAAACCCCCTCCCCACCTGAGCCTGGGGCCCTTAAAATAGGGCTGGAAACCCAAAGGATGGATGGGGGAAAGCAGCCCGCTCCCCCCCAAAACCCTTAAAACGGGACTGCTCCAAAAACCCCGACCCGGACCCCGGCTTATGCCTTTATTTAAAAAAAATTAAAAAACCCTGTCAGGGCCTTTTCCCGCGGGACACCAGAATAACAGGGTTTTTTTTCCCCGGGTTCTTAGGCAGATCGGGGGCCCAACCAAAAAGTCCGTCAATAACCACCTTGGGGCCTTCCTACATCCCCCCCCCCCTCTCCCCCCAAACCCCGGGGGATGGGAACTTTAGCCCATTTGCTTGTCCCCCAAGATGGGGGGCATTCGGGTTTAAACCTTGCAGTTTAAACCGGGCCTGTGTCTCCCGGGAAAAATTTTAAAATTTGCGGGGCCCAGAAACCAACGGGTGACCCTGGCATTGTTCCCCTTTTTTTTTTTCCTTAACCTTTTCCCAAAGGGGCATGATCCGTCACCACCCAAAATTTTTCCCCGTCCCAAAAGGTTTTTTATGGAGAGAACCCGAGCGCCCATTTAAAAAGCCAAGCATTCCCTCTCAAATTATGGCAAAATTACGCTCTGCAGGGGACAGCTTCCTGCTGAGCCACACGGGTTTGTCCCCCCCAAATTGCCCAAACCGGGGGGAACATTACAAATTCCTTGTCCGCCCTCTGGGGGAATCCGTTTGCCCAAAAATTTCCCCGTGAAAAAACCCGGGGAAACAAAAAACCCGGCTGCCCTCCCAAGGGCTACTTTCAATTTTTTGGAAGGCCTTTTTAGCCTCTGGGGACCATTTGACCCTGGTGGATTTAAGCCCCCTTTTGTCAGGTCCTTCAAGGGTGCTGCCCTCTCGGCAAACTTGGGGAATAAACCCCCGATAAAAACCCCCCCGTTTCCCCCAGAAACGCTCTACCTGTTTTTTTTTAAAGCGGAGGGGGGCCAGTTCTGGATGGTTTTTCAATCTTATTTACCGGGGGTGTTATCCCCCCCCTCTTCCCCGTTTACCCCAAGTATCGGGCTTCTTCCATCCCTAGGGGCGCATTTTACTGGGTTTAAATGGAAAAAACCCCTTTTCCCTTTTCGCATCCAGGACAGCCTGGCCCTTTTTCCCAAGGTGACTCTCCCAATCGCGGCTGAAAATCACGAATCATCGAGGTACGCTGACGATACCCCTGGGGGGACCTAAGATCCTGTCCATGGCCCTCTGGAAAGTGGCGGGGCCCCCTTGAAACCCCCAAACGGCATTCTTACATATTGGAAGGACCCTTCCGGTGGGGAAAAATTTGCCGTCTTTTCCCGGGCTTTCTTGGATGGGGGAAATTTGCCCAATCCCCTTTGGGGAAAATTTTTAAAGGGGTTGGTGATATATGGGCTGGCCCTAGCCTCTAATGAGCTACCCACCCGGGGATAGGGTATGAAACCCATCCTTTGACACTTCATTGAGCTTGCGGTAACCCATTACGAACCGCCACTCCCCAAATTGGGCTTTGGGGGACAAAACACGATGGGGCGGGACCACCCGCTTTTTGACTCCTCTATCATCCTAATTTTTAACATCCTTGTCCCTCCTTTGGGGCTACGTTTTTGGGGGCCTGGGGGAATACTATAGGGTTTTAAGCTTAAACCCTCCCCTGAGGCTCGGTCACGTTTCTCGTGTTCCAAAAACCGGGTTAGTCCGGGGGCCTTTTGTAAAACAAGTCCCTATTTTTTTGTAAAAAGCTCCCCGAAATTTTGGGGGTTTGAAAAGGGGGAAAAGGGGTCTCGGCGATCTTTACCTCCTCAATTCCCAGATCTGGTTGGGTAACAAGCAAAAAGGGCCTCCGGGGGGTCCCTATTTTTCCCAAAGGGTTTGAGCAAGTTAATGTGTTATATTTGTTGGGGGCTTTCCTTCTACCGGGCTGGTGGACCTTTAGTTGAGCCCCCCACCTTCTCAACACCTCGTGGGGAAACCCTTTAAAATTTTCCCAAGGAACTTGCTCTCCACTGTGGGAACTAGACCAGGCCCCGCCCCCCGGGGACTAAATTTGCCTCACCCGGGCTAAACCTGTTATAGACTCTCGCTTGCCGTTCCCTGCGCCTGTAAGAGATGCTCCTTAACAATTTGGGAGTACCTGAGAAAATTCGCTGCTGTAATTGTGTCAATGTCAACGAAAACTTTTATAGGGTGTGACTTCATTTCCCCCAAGCTTTTTTGGGCCCCAAATATCCAATAGACCCCCTGGATGTCTGCCAAAAAAGTAATTAAAAAGGGGAAAAACCCTGTGGAGGCTTGTGGAACCCCTCTAATAGCAAACAACAGATAAGGTAAAAAAATAGTCCCAAAAATTTGGCCATCCTTCTCGAATACCTTCTTCAACATGGCCCTTTTAAAGGGCCTATTGAAAAGTTCCCTAAAACCCTTTTGGGCTGGGGGTGATAAACAGAGGTGCGTAGTTGGGGCACCCCTTAAACACCTTACAAAAGGTCCCGCTTAAAATTTTGGGCATAAAAAGGGGTACCTTTATCCGTCGGAAATTCCCCTTTGGGAGTCCCGGGTTTTGGAAAAAAGGGTGTGCCACAACTCCCTAGCAATCACCTTTTGGGGGAAGGGATTTCTTAGGGGCAACAGCTTCGGGTATCTGGTGGCATAGTCCATGAAGACCAAAAATATTCTGGTGTCCCCTTAAAACGATTTTTTCCAGGGGTCCCCTAAATCCATTTGGGGATCCTTCAAAAGGAGTTTTAATTTAAAAGGGGAGGGGGGTTTTTTTGAGAGGGCTCGGGGAAAATGGGGAAACCCGGGGGGGTTATCTGGCAATGGGGACAGGAATTTGGGAATAATCCGGATTTCACCGGGGGGAAAAAACCCCTGGGGCCCGTAAAATTGGGTATAATTTTTTCTACGGTCCCTTTTCTCCCCTCGTGCCCCCCAAAAACATGGGGCCCTGGGCCCGATCCATTTTCCCTAATCGATATGGTTTTGGAAAACCAAAAAATGTTCCCCGACTTCCTCGCGGATTTTTGGTTTTTTTTGATAAAAAAAGGGGGTTTTTCCATTTAAAAGCAAAAATGGGGAAACCTCTCCTTGCCCCTGGCTCTTGAGGAACCCCTCAAAGGGACTACCCCCCATATTGAAAAGCCCCTCTTTAGGGTCTAGTCCTTCAGTTGAGCTGTCCCAAAATTTCCCGGGTGAAACCCCCAGGTCGGGAAAGGTCTCGTCCCGGGGTTGGCTCCCCCTCGTCACCTTTCCATGAAGAGAATGGGAAAATCGGGGGCCCCCGTTTTGGGGGCCCGGGGCTCTCAGGGCTGCGGGGGGTTCCCCTTTGGACGGTACTTTCCCACAGTCCCCAAAAAAGGGAGGGACACCCGGCCCCATTATCACTTTTATTGTTTGTAACCCCTGTACAATGCCTAAATGGTTTTGCACTGTACCCCCTTTGTGGAGGTTTAAACCCGAAATTGGGCCACGGGTACAATTTGGTATCTCCAAAAATTTTCATGTGCCCCCAAGGTTTTCCCTGGGCCAAAACATGCGGGACAGGGGCCGTCAGGAGCGTGACCAAAAATTCCGAAGGGCCAACCCGTCCCATGGAGGGCTGTCATTCACCCTGGAATTTTTTTTTTGGGGACAGAGGGAAGGGCCCTTTTGGGAGTGTCCCAAACCCGGAAAGTGGGATGCCCGGGAACCCCCCAAACATTTTCCCCCCCACCCCCCCCCCCCCCCCCCAAACCCCCCCCCCAACCCCAAAAAACCCCCCCCCCCCCCCCCCAACGGAACAGTCCATCGGTTTTCCAGCCGAGGGGGGGTCGGCCCCACATGCCCCCCAGCCTGGGCTTTTCCAGCAGATTTAAAGTCAACGGACAGGGGGTGGGACGTCGGCTCTGGGAGGGCCCTGGCCCTTGGGGAAGGGGGTTCTAGGGAGCTTTGTACCCCTTCTTTGGCTTCCTGAGTCAGTCTGGGTCTGCCAGTAGGGAGAGGGGAAAAAGGGGCCCGGATTTCCAGGGAAATTTTCCAGGCCTTTTAAAAAAACTCTCCCCTTTAAACCCTTCAAGGCATCCGCCCTTGGGGATTTCCCTTGCGCCACCCAAACATTGACACTGGTTTGGGAAAAAGCCCCTGAACAAAGCGGTCCATCATGAAACCCTCTCTACCATTTTGGGTGGGGAAAAAAAACCTCCCGGGTTTCAGCCCTTTTTTTGGACGAGGTGCAGGAGATAAAAATTTGGGACCTTGGGGGGCCCCGGGCCCCCCTGTTATCCCCAAATGAGCCCCTTTGTCACCCGGGCTGGGGACCGCACACCCAGGGGTGCCAAAAAACTCCGAAAAATTGGTTTTGGGGTATTCCCTGGCATCCCCGGGAGAATAAGTTATAGTAAGCCTTTGGGGGCTCGCCAGGTTTGAGAAAAGGTGCCAAAGGGGCCTTTGCCCCCTGCGGGGCCGGTTGTCCCTCCCATTTTTAGCAAACCCCCGGCCCCAAAAAAACGGGGGAAGGGAAAGGCTTCAACGTCGTCTTTGGGGTTTATCTTCTGCCCGGGCGTTCGTTTTTCCTCTTTCCCCGCCCGCTTTTCCCCTCCTTCCCGACGGGTGTAGCTGGGGGCCCCCTTTTCCCCCCCCATCGGTTCCCCCATGATTGGGCCCTTGCCTAATCCCGGAGGTGGTTCGTTTCCTGGGTGTGACCGCAAGGGGCTCAGCTTTGGGGCCCGTTTTTCTGTTGGGAAAAGGCTCAGCTTTAAACCAGGTGCTTCAGGGAGCTCCTCCCTTTCCGGGCCCGGTTTTTTTTTGGTTTTTTTAAGGGGGTTAGTAGACCATTTAATTTTAAAGGGACAAAAGGGGGCATCTTTAAAAAACCAGGAATTTTTTTCCCGCATCCGGAACCCCCAATTGTGGGAAATCCCGCTCAAACCCGGGGGCCAGGGCCTTTTAAAGTTTTTCTTAAAACTGGGTTTTTTTTCAAACAGTCACCCAAAATTCCCGAAACCTTTAAATTTGAGGGCTTGCTTCAGCCAAAAAAAACAAAAATAAAACCTTTTTTTAGTCCGGTTTTAATTTTTGGGTTTACGTTAAAGTACAGCGGTTCCGGGGTTAAAAAAAACCCCGTGTGCAAAAGGGCTTTGCGTACTTTCAGGAAAAAGCATGGGGCCAGCTCGGGTCTTCACTACTGCTCACTCCACTGAGCAGTGTTTGCCGGAATGGAAACCACCCCCCCCCTCTTTTTCCTGAGCCTGCGGGCCTTTATTAAAAAGGGCTTTGGGGAAGGGCCCCGGGCTGGATGTGGGAGCAGGGCCCCCCCCACCCAACTCTACAGAAATGCCCCCAATTTTAAAGGCCCCCCGACCCCCAATCACGGGATTACTGCCAAAACTAAAAAAAATACAAAAACCCTTTTATGGGGCCTTTTTGCCGCTGAACCAGAATTTTTAAAAGGGGTTTTAAAATTTCCCCCGATCTTAGGGAGATCGGGTGACAAAAAATTAACGGTCCGTAATAACCCGCACCTTGTTGGGGGCCTTTCCCTTTTAAAAAATTAAAAAATTAAATTTTTTTAATTTTTCCTAAGGGGTTTTGGGCCAAAAAAGCAATGGGGTCTTTTTTTGGACTAAATTTTATGGGGCTTTTACATGGTTTTTTAAAATTCCCTTTTAGAGATTTGGGGCGGAAATTTCTTTTAAAAATTGGGGGTTTTGGCACTTCGCCCCCAATTTTCCCGACATAAATTTTTTTTTCGGTCCCGAAATTCCCCGAAAGTTAAAAAAACAGCTATTTCCAGGTTTCCCAGAGCCTGGCAGGGGGGCTTGGGGAAAAATTTTTTGCCCAAAGCTTTTAAATTTTGGCAGAGGGAGAATTTTTTGGTTTTTGGGTTTCAATTTCCAATTTTTGTTTTTTTTTAGTTTTTTGACACGCCCCCTGAATGCCGGCCCGCTTCTTAGGGAAACGTTTTTTAATTATAAAATGCCCTTTTGGGCCCTTATTTGGGGGAAAAAAACTGACCCAAAAAAATGGGAAACAGGAAAGTAGCCTGATTTAAAATCTTTGGGAGGGAAAAGCTGGAAAAAAACAAAACTGAGAGCTCAGGTTTGGGAACATTTGTGACAGGTGTGGGGGGTTTACGGCGGCAGCCACAGCAGCCCCCCCCCCCCTGGGGGTCAGGGCAGTGGACAATGACATTTGGGGAAATGGCAAAACGTACAAGGGCTTGAGTTGGGACCCAAAGGAAAAACAGTGTGGGTGGGCAAAAATGGCCGAGCATTTAAGGTTTTAGGCAAATGGCAAAAAAATGACAAAATTTTTTGGAGCTGGCCAAAAAAAAAGGGGTTTTGGCCAAAAGAAATTTTGGTTTCAATTTTACACAGTTTTGGATGGGCCAGGTGGAGGCAAACAGCAGCTGCATTTAAAAAAGGGGGACGAAATGGCCAATTTTAAAATCAGTTGGGGGAGGGCCCCCCGGCAGCAAGCCACTTTAGCAGCATGAGGTCAGACAGTGGCACAATTGGGCAAATTCTGGAGGTGGCAAAAAAAAGGAGTTTGGCCAAAAGTGGGGGAGGGCAGGGAGCAGCCACGGCAGCAGCATTAGGTAAAACAGTGTCACAATGGGCACCCTGTGGAGGCACGAAAGGAGCAAGCAGCAGCATGAGGTCAGAGAGTGGCACAATGACAATTTTGCAGGTGGCAAAAATAGTATTAGGCCACAGAGCGGCACAATGATGAGGTGGAGGGCACGGCGGAAACAAACCTGAGGTCAGGCAGTGGCACAATGACAGGAGTGGAGGTGATGACAGGAGCAACAGCATGAGGTCAGAGAGTGGCACAATGACATTTTGGAGGTGGCAAAACGTACCAGGCCCGCAGAGGGGCCCACAATGACACAGTGTGGATGTCACGGCTACAGAAACAGCAGCAGCAGCATGAGCACATAGAGTGGCACAATGACAGAGTGTTGAGGTGGGTGGCAATACCAGTCCCTGGTAAAGCCGGTGGTAGGCAGATGGAGAAACTATCAGCAGATGTGTGGGGTCCGGGGGGTGGCGGCGTCAGATTAGTGGCTGGGGGCGGTTGTTTTTAGCCAGACTGACGCCTAAGGCAGTGGTGTGTGGAAATCCTGGCCGATCCACGCCTGATTCATCTTGACAAAGGTCAGTCGTTCAACATTTCCGTGGAAAGGGGTTCTCCTTGGGGTAACGATGGCCCCGCCCGCACTGAACACCCGCTTGATGCCACAATACTGGCCGGGCAGGACGCTTCTCCACTGCAAACTCGGCAAGTTGCGGCCACACATCCTGTTTGGCTGCCCAGTTGGCCTGCGTATCTTCTACGGGGGGTGGCTGTGTGCTGTCCAAGTAGGCCACATCGTGTTGTTTCTGGGAATGCTCCATGTCCTGCTCTGCTGCTGTGGTACTGCCCTCCTCACTAGGGCGGGTGAAGGAAGCGGCTCATTAGTGACTCACAGACTTAGGTTACTGCTGATGGAGCTGTACTGCTCCTACCCCCCCCCCCCCACCTTCCCAGCAGCCGCGGCTGTGTACGTGTGCGCTGAGGACCCCACGGTCAGACAATATCAGAGGAGGGACGATGCCGCACATTGGCAGCGGCCAACTGATACGGTGGATTTCCCTATAGTATTTGAGTTTGTCTTCCCTCTCCAATTGCTGGGAATAATGGCTCCCATTTTGGACCGTAGCGAGGGCCAAATAGGGTGGAGAGCCAGAGAGTCATCCTCTGCGGATGCTGACTATTCGGCTGTCACTAGCCAGGCAAATAAGCTTGCTGCGGGGCTAATCTGCACAAGTGACTCCGAGGGGATCCCTGACTCCATTTCCACTGTATAATGCCACCCCTCGGTGCTTGGGAGTCTTCTGCCTCGTCTTCCTCATCTCCATCCTCCTCCTCCAGTGCTCCTGCTCCTCTTCTTTGTCCCTGGGTAGGAAATCCACTCTCTTATTTCGCCCAGCCATGATTCTGCTCAATGTTCCTCCTCCTCCTCTCCTACTTTCAGTCCACCGGACTACATGTGGCCACGAGATGTTGTCGCCACACATCCCTACCAGTCCCCTGCCCTGACAGATTTTTCTAGATCTGTTCCAGGACATGAAGCCAGTGGAATGAACGTTATTCAATACCGTAGTCTGGCGGACTGACAACATAACGTGGCCTCCTCGAATGGCCTCAACAAACGGAAGGTGTAACGCATGAGCTGCACTGGCTGACATCAAATAGTTTCACACGGGGAGTACGTCTGGCTGCCTGGATCATCAAAAATTCGGTAATGGCCTTTCTCTGTCATACAGTCGGTCCAACATGTGCTGGCTGGAATTCCAGCGGGTGGAATCATCGCATATCAGGCGTGTTGGGGGAGGACGTTCCTGCCGATGCAAATCGAGGAGGGGTGTTCCTGGCTTAGTACGAAGGATAAAGTGCATGCACAGTTTTCCTGGCCTTTTTCAGATGTTCTGAAGATCGGTGGAAGACTTCAGGAACCTTTTTACAACCAGATTGAACACGTGCGCCATGCAGGGCCGCATGGGACCTCCCTCCTAGGTGCAGCCGCGGACAACCATGTTCCTACCCCATTGTCCGTCACCCATGGTTCCGATTTGCCAGTTGGGCGGAGAATTAGCCACACATCGATTCTTGCTGCATGACGCGGAGCAGTTACCGCACCTGTGTGACTTCGTTCGCCGCGGCAAGTAGGTGTAGAACTGCGTGACAACCGCTGGCCCTACACATGTGGTATGATGAGCCAGTACTTGTGGAGCTGAGGATGGTGGTGGTGGTGGAGGAGGAGGAGGCGGACTTATGGCGCAGGAGCAGCAGTTTGGTCAACAGTGGAGGAGATTGCGGCGTCTCATGTCCAAGTTGTGGTGTGCCTGGGCAGGATGACATTACCCAAGTGGGCCGTAAAGGACAATGTAAGGCCCGACCGTAGTTACTGCTCCTGACGTCCGCGCTGCCGTGTACCTTTGGAACAATCCGATAAGCTCAAGGACTGAACCCACTTTTCTGTTCTACATATTTAGAAGTGCTGGTACTGCCTTTTTGTGAAAGAAATTACGGCGGGGTTTGGAACTCTCCATCATCGGCTCGGCACAAGCCATTAGTTCTCTGTAATGGTGCAGAGTCCACCATTTGGAAAGGGAGGAGACTGCAGTACCAACTACTTGGACAGGAGCACGGTCAGCTGCTGCACCTGAGGATGGTTGACGCATACTGTTGTCTCTTTACAATCGCCTCTCTGAACGACTGCCTGGCGCCATGAGTGGGAGGAGCAGGAGCATCTGGACCGGGAGAGGATTGTCAAGAGAAACAGCTGCCTTCTGACTGGAGAGTGGTGGAGCCTTGACTGTGAATGTCATGCGTGCCACTGTCCGCTGCTGCTGCTGCAGACGGCAAGATGGACCACCACATATGAGCCACGTTTCTCCCAGGCCAACGGTTGGTGACGCTGCATTGTGAGTTGACGCAGGGCCGTTGTGCCAAACGTTATGTCATGGCCACGCTTCACTTTCTGCCCACAGATTCTACATTATACCCATAATTCGGCTCCTCCGGTGTCTTAGCAAAGGAAACTGCCACACCGCCGAGTAGCTGAATTTTTCGCCAACGCTCCGCACTGATGTGACTAATGCCGCCGCTGCATCGCTGAGCCCCTGTGCGCCTACTGTCTTGGACCTGCGAAAGCGGGTTTTCTACCCCGTGGCGCTTGGCTCCCGACCTAACACTGCTGCTACCCTGCTGACTCACGGCCACACAACCCACTTGCTGGCTGCGCCCGTGCCTGACGCGCAAGCTGACGCCCTTTCTCCTGACGATGATGAAGCCTTGCTCTCAACCGGCTCCAGTGCGGTCGGCTACATCATTCATCTATTTGTGTTTCATAGTCACTACTGTCCTCAATCCACCGGTCTTGGTAAGAGCCCGAGGCTGACCTTACCACATGACCTCCCATGCCTCTCTCCACATCTATACTTTGCCGACCTACATGCAAGAGCTGGGGATATTGGCCCCAATTTCTTCGCTGCAAGTAGCTGCTGACTGCCCTCCTCAAATTGTTCTTTCTCGTATATAGTGGCGCTGAGACCAGACCACATAGTCAGATCCCTGGTGAGGGAATGGTTGGGACAGAGGCGGGCTGAGGACAAGGTGAGGGCCCTGACCCGCTCCCGGGCCATGCCAACTAAAGTGCTTGTGTATGTGGTTCCCCACCATGACTCTTGGCTGGGGTTGTCTGATGTCATCTGGGAGGAAGAGGATGACCTAGTCAACCAATCAAGTACACTTGGGTTGGCTGAACAAAACAACACGGGCCGCTAAATGACAGCGGCAGTTGTGGCCTCACCGAGTGACCCGCTGCGACGTCCCCTTGATGTGCTGCGGACCTGGGCCCGTTTCAGTAAAATGTTTTGTGCCACTGCCACTCGCAGTTGCAAGAGCCTGCCACCTCTCTGTCTGAATACTGTTTGTTTAAAATGTACAGACACTGTTTGATGAAGCTATCTGTATATTGATAAAATTATACCACCCTGTTTTTGACTCCAAATGTTTATATATTTATATATTTTTATTTAAACCCCCCTAACCCCATTAACAAGCTTGGGTAACACTTGGATATTAATTGCGCTCCACAAATGGCCAGGAGAAAATTTACTTGTATGTGTCGTTACAAGATATGTGTGTTTTACTAAATGTTAAAAAGCTCAAAACAGCTTAATTTAACCCTCGCTTGGAATTATGCTACAAGAAAAAGTATATATTTCGGTGTTGAAAAAAAGACGTTTATTTTTGTCAGCACAGACAGCAAAACAACGCTTAAATTAAAACCTGGATGTAAATGCGCTATAGAATTGAGCACCACAAAAACTAGTAGTTTGTAGCGTGTTACAGTGGTGTTTTTTCTACGCACACAAACAAGAGATAAAAATTGTAATTAAACTTTGCTTGTGAATTAGGTACCAAAAAAAAAAATATATATTTGGCGTTGAAAAAGACCGGGTTATTTTTGTCAGCACACCAGCAAAACAACGCTTAAATTAACCCCTGGATGTAACTTGCGCAAGAGGAATTGAGCCACCACAAACTAGTAGCTTGTAGCGTGTTACAATGGATATTTTCTACGCACACAACAAGAGATAAAAATTGTAATTTAACCTTTGCTTGTGAATTAAGGCTACCAAAAAAAACAATATATATTTGGCGTTGAAAACAGACGTTTATTTTTGTCACGCACACCAGCACAAAACACAACGCTTAATTAACCCTGGATGTAAATTGAGCAATAGAATGAGCAGCCAAAAATGAAGTGTATTTGATTGTAAAACGCTGTTTCTTTAAATGAATCACAACATGGGAACTGGCTTAGATCCCACCTTGGATATTGAATGTATATGCAGCTGCAGTGGACGCACATGGATGTCGATCAATTTTATCCCCAAAAATCAGAAAATAGAACATTCAGAGAACAGTCTCTGAGACAAGCTGAGACACCAACAAATAATCGCTGTGAAAAATCGTTCTTCATGAAAGCGCTATCACCCGCAGCAGCAACCTTCCCTGTCAGTACAGTGTGAGGAGTGTGAGCCTCCCAGCGGCGCGGCTCGGTCTTATTTAGTGCAGTGACGTACAGAATCCCGCCGGTCTCTGATTGGGCTTCATCTATGCACTAGGTTCATGCAGGCTATGCCTTCTTCCTCCCAGAGTGCTTTGCCCATGTAACGCATGTGCTCGCAGCCATTTTATCAATGAAAGGCACACTTCGTTCCCGCGAATCACCCCAAAGTTCGATTTCGTACGAACCGTAGTTATTTACGGGAAATTCTAAACGAATTCCACTTCTTTTGAGCGGATTTCGCCCATCTCTAGTCATGTGTTTAACCACTCACATCATGTGACCCCTGGTATCTAAATAACAGTAGTTTATTGAATAGCAGAACTTTTCCAGTATTACTACCTCCAGTAACTTTTTATCATATCCACAGAGAAAACATTGCACATTTTTCTTTCTGTCTTATCTTTGTTCTTTGTTTTTTCCTGAGTGCTTTGTTTTATTTACAACTATATGACTTCTCCTAGAGACAGTTACATGTACTGTTTTTTTCCTTTTTTAACTTTATATTATGACATCACATAGAGAGGCGGCAGTTACATCAGTAAATGCTCAAATTGAAGTTGTTGGAAAAACCACATTAATAATAATTCATATTCAGTTACCCCATAGATGCCACATTGGATACATGACACTAATTTTAGTTCATACAGTTATAACCCAAGCCTGATCTTTGGGTAATACTGTACTAATTTACTGATAGAAATCAGACAACCCCTTCACCTAACAATAAAACAACTTTTAAACCACATCATACCAACATTTAATCAACATTATAGGAAGGGTTGAAGATATATAATATACACAACGGTGAGAGTACAGATACTCGCGGGGCATTATGATAATATATACAAAGAACTGCAAGTAACAGGTCATACCTGTGGGGTCATCTGTTTTATATCTAAAAGACTATCTGTAATTAAGCTTGCCTCAGTTTTGGGTACAAACACAAATTATTTTACTATTTGGGATTGATTGGTCTGACCCAACAGGTAATTTTTCGGTTGGTGCATGTTTCAAAGATCACCAGAATTAAGTAACGTGATTATTATAGAAGCTTGCAAAAAAAATTCCAGAATTAATGACTGAGCTCATGAACATATATCAAAATGTCAATGTGGTTTCTTTATTGCATTGTATGCTAATTGTTGTCAATCTGTTTACTGAAAAATTCAATAAAAACCTGATTAAAAAATGCCATATATATGGGCAGATATCTATTAAACACTGCAGTGTTTAATGAATATTTGGCCATAAATATGGCATTCTGATATATGGTCGTGAGCTCATTGTTAAGAGTTTACTCTGCTCATTTAGCTTCTCATTTCTCCTGGCCCAGCCTCAGTCTAAGCTTGTGTCCAATCAATGGCTAATGGTATGGTATCCTGGCTAGATTTCCTCTTACTACCTGCGTTTGGTTTATATCTTCTGTTTTTTTGGCTTGTTTTCTTGGTTTTTCTTCTCCTCCTCGATTTGATACCACATACTCTCCTGGCTTTTGAACTCGGCTTGATTGACAATTCTAGTATGTTCTGTGTTTTGTCCTGTTTCCCCTGTCCTCCCATGATTGTTCTGTCAGTCTTCCATTCACATTTGATTTCCTACATCTTTCTGATGAAGAAACCTGTGTCTCTTTCAGCCAAATCCATCATGCTTTGTGGCAGGCTCTGGTGATTTCACACAACAGTTTTGAGTGGACTCTGTTTTACCATTTTTGTGTTAGGTTTGGGAATTGCTAGTCTGACAATTCCATAACACTCCGGGATCCATTTTGGAATTTTTTGAAAGCTTTATATAATCATCACATTTCTTTGGATGCAAGTTCACTTCAATACAGGATTTGGAGCCACGACATCCTTTTTAACACAACTCTGTTGGTCAGTTGGTTGTGACTCATACAACCAAATCTGTTGAGCATCACTGCTTGCACTTCTGAGTTGTTTTATGTATTAACCTCTGAAACTCTCTGTCTGTTGTCTTTTTTTAGTTATTTAATTTATTAAAATTAAGTAACCTCTTTTGAGTACAGCAGGGATGTCACTAGACAGTTTTATCTGGGGCTTGTGCTCTGGATAAAACTGCTGCTGCCCTGATCTGGCTGTCTGCCCACAGGAGAGATTACTGATGCATCGCCGACTTTCAGGCTGCTGCCATGAGCCTGGAGCGATCCTCAAGACATATATGCAGTTGAAGGCTACCGCGGAGCAAGGAGTTTTCAGATAGATCCCTGCTCTACTGGGTACTCCAGTGGCTCACAAGCAGGCTTGCAGTCTACTGGGGTATATACTTGCACCTGGAGTAGCGTAACTATGCAGGTGGTATGATGGCATCACGCTGCCTGTGCAGGAGAGGAGGAGGGAGTTGTTTGATAGGGGAATGCGGAGAGGTATTATTTTTATTTTATTTTTAATCAAGGCCCTATATGTACCTACTAAGAGCCTATAGACCTACCAACCTACTAGGGGGACATATATACCTACCTACACACTGGGGTATTATAAAATTACCAACCTACTGGGGGCCCTATATAGCTACCTATCTACTGGGGGACCTATAGACCTCCAAACCTACTGGTATCCCTACTGGTATTACATAAAAATACATAAGGTTTTAAAAGTTAAATGTCGTGTGAACACAGCTCTATAAAGCAGAACATAACACAGAGGGCCCGTGCCCAAGATGTTTTAGGACCCTAACAATGCCCAGTTCACCAGTCCTTCATTACAAGTGTTTGATAATGTTGCTAGTAGTGGCTCAGACAAATCAAAGACCTATAGGGGGCCATACAGGAAGGTGTCCACATCGCCTCCCCTGGGTTATTCTTAGGAATTAGCTAATGCTCCTGCATGTTTACTAAATTATTGTGATGAATGCCAATTTGTGTACAGTGTATGCCTTTCAGATCTGCATGTGGAGATATAAGATAATGAGGAACTATTTTGCAAAAAATTCCTTTAGATTTTCTTTATATTGGGTCAACACTAGAGAGCGCACAGCTAAAAAAGCTTTACTAATTAAAACTAAATAAAAATTATATAAAAAATATCTAACCTGAAAGTGTTTCCTTTTCCTGGAAGATGTTTACTGTATCTAGATCGCTTGTGCATGGCAAGTTGAAGTGATAATACAGATATGCAATACCAAATGCATGTTATAATGCTGTATCATTGGAGAAAACTGACTTCGATTACTCACAGGCCGAGTGAGTTGTGTCTCAACTATGTTTTTTTTTTCTCTACTCTCATCTCATCCATGTTTATTCCTATTTGCATTCTCTGTTGCGATTTAAAAAGTCAACAAATTTTGCCCTTCATTTATCAAAACTGTCTAGACCTAAGACCTTCTTTGTGGTCCCCATAGCACCATGTCAAGCTCACTCGTTTTATTTCAGAATTAGTGCTCTGAAAAGAATTAAAAGGGAGTGTCTCTGAATGGTTGCTATGGGCAACAGAGAAAGTCTAAGACCTAGAAAGTTTTCATACAGATTTTTCAAAATCTTGCTTGTTACATATTTGGATGTTTGCTATGCGGTATGGTGAATGCAGGATGTATCTGTCAGGGATATTCATGGCAGATGGACTACCCTAAGGAAAAAAAAATAATATACCGCTCACCAATGTTTTGTTGATTAAGACACTTTTTTGGGTGACCTAAGCAAGATAAACCGTAGAGAATATTTAAATTTTTGTAATATCCCGACAGATGCCACTAATAGAATTGAAAAATTAGATGTGAATGGGGCCTTACATGTACTAGAAAAATCTAGGTGTGTTATTTTGCGATATTAGGTGGGACTTATATCTGAATGATTGCGAGCCCAATTGTGGTTAAACATATTGCACTTTTCAAACAGACAAATCAATACGTGTTTTATATTTGAAGCTTAATATAGGTGCAGATTTGAAAACAGATTTTCAGCTTTCAAGAGTGTGATGCAGATTTTCAGCTATGATGAGAAAATTCAGCATGTAGTCTGCGCAGGATTCCGTGTAAAGTATTGACTTGTCCTCTTTTACACAATGAAAATGTTAGATCTGTACTGGAAAATTCTTTGTTATCTGCACTGAACAAAAATTTTATATTGAAATCAATGGAAAATGAATTTAAAGTGAATGTTAATGTAGACTTTGATGCTGAAGCCACATTGGAATCTGCATTGACTTCCATCAAGTGAACATACCGTGGCAGTGTATAGTGTATTAGTGTGCTGTTTCAGGATATGATGCTTCAATTTAGTGGCTAGCAAGGTACAGATTATTACAGCTACATGGATAACAAATATGTTCTTATTATTTGGTATCTTTCAATTAACATGAAATATTATGGATTTGTAGTCAAACACATTTTGTTTGTAGGTTTCAATCTTTTCCCCTTTTTTGGGGAAGATTTTTGGAATAGTTTTAAACTTTTTAATACACTGACACATTACCCTGTGTACTCAAGTTGTATCTAGGGCGTTCATAAGTATGTCCAAAAACCTGGCTATGATTCAAGACAATATACGAGAAGACCCTGAATTCTGTCTTCCCATACATTGTACGGGAAGACACAGCATCACCTTCTCTTTTATGTTTTATATGTTGCAGTCAGCATTAGCCGATGCAAAGGAGTCAAACAATGGTAATCAAATGTACTCCTCCTGAGCTTTGTCGTTTTACTTAGTGCTGCTGTACCACTATAGTTTTTGGGGCCCCTATATTGGCAACCAGTTTAAAGGAGTTGGTCCGACCTCATTAACAAGTAAAATTAAAAAAAAAGTTATACTCACCTTCCCATAGTGCCCCGATTCCAGTGGTGTGTATCTAGGGTCCTCTGTTGACATGTTTACATGTTGCTTCTGAACGGGGTTGTCACCGCTGCGGCTGCTGATCGACTGCTGCATTCATGTGCCCATAACTTGCATCATTGTTCAGAGCTGTTCACTTCGAATGAGGGCATGTGACTGCTGTAGTCAATCAGTGGCATGTCAACAGAAGACACTCCATATAAGGGCTCATAATTTACCTTTTATGCCCTTCTATCGGCCCCTCCCTATGCAAGTATGTTAAGTTGCAGCACTCCAAACCATCGCGCTGCACCTGTATCAGAATCGTACCCTCTGTGGACCCAATTTTCCAGTCAGGAAACCATGTCTCAAGGTTGTCAGTGACACTGATAGGCCTGGAACTGGACCATTATCAGCTAGTTCAATCTAAATGTACAGTGAATAGGTGCAAATTAGGGGACTCAAAACGGTAGGGACAAAGAATCATGGTTTGGTAACATGTGGGCGACAGAAGCAAGAATTTATTAGAAATATGTAGCTAAATAGGATTGCCCTAAACCTCCTATGATATAGATGTAATAAAGTTTAAATCTTGTAAGATGTAACGCACCATGATATCAGAGCACAGAATGTCATGTCAACTTTTTTTAATGCTTTTCAGATGACTTTTTTGTGTATCTACAGTACAGAAGTAGATAACTACAGAAGAAGCTCGTATTATCACTGTCAAAACTCGCTTTGTTTGATCATCTGACACTGGTGAGAAGCCCCAGATTCCTCGCAGCTTTTGTACGTGAATGTTTCTTTCTAATTTTTTTTTCTCTACTGTAATGAAAAGTCATATTCTAAAACAGATGTTTGGGAAAACATTTATGTCTTGAAAAGGCATACACCATTAGGTACCTATGTTATACTTGTTCAATTGTTCTTTGTATGAGAGCATGTACTAGAGAAGACTTGGAAATGTTAGGACATACAATTTGGGATTATTGATAGAACATAGATATAAATAGGGCGACTGATTACTGATCTAGATTGTAAGTAACCATATTTTTTCTAGGTAGAGTAAATACACTGGTAAATTAGGTAAACAGAGTTTAGTAGGGCAGGGATACAGAATCTGTGTACTGGCGCAGATTCTTTGAATTTTTATATAGATGGTGTAATTCAGTAAGAGATCTGCCATACTTTATACCTAATGCTTTGCAATTCACACAAATACATCACTATAATAATATTTTCCACATTTGGTTTGCTGTACTGTGAAGGAAAAGCATTACTGAGTTTCTTTTGTTATAAATTCTGAATTAGACACACTTGATGAGTTCATATTACACTAGACAAGATTTGTTCTATAGCTGTGGGCAGCAGGTAAACTTAAGGCAAGATAGTTATAGAGAATATTTGCATTTTCAAAAGAAATCCTTGTATTTGACCTGAGACTTGCATAATAATTATGGGAAACCACTCGCTGGCCAAACAAAACTGCAGCTTACTGTAATGATTATGTCACTTCAGAACGCAGTGCAGTCCTCTGCCCATGGTGTGTGGCAGAGGATGAGCTTTCGGCCATGATTCAGTCCCGAATTGTGTGTTTTTCTTGGTGCTATTCTGAACACTGTCTGAGTCCTGTGTTTGCTATGTGGTGATTGACAGGATTACTTCTGCTAGCCCTAGTGCTGGATTGCAGATAGTAGATTGTGTGTCGATTGACAAGTGCTTTCTTACCTGCCAACCTGAGTTCTGTGTGGTTAAATGTCAGAGATCTGGTCCAATCACACCCTGGGCAGGAACTCTTACATACTCTCACAATAGACCACTTGGTCTCTGGGACTTTGCTTGTGAGTCTACTTTTGGCTAGACCTGGCATCCTATATTCTCTAATGTTGCTTGGTTTACTGATCTCTTTGCCTGTTCTTTTGACCACCATTCTTCGCCTACTGTCTTTGTACAGTTTTGCTATCTCAACTTTAGCCTGTTTTTCGCTTGACCTTTTTTTGTGCTTGTCTGTCTTTTCTCATTCTGTGTGACACTTTACCAGCATATGTAGAAATATGAAAAGAACCTAGATGGAGATGCGCTCTACGTGCTCTTAGGTGAAATGATAAAATATATAACATGAATACTTGAACAAGCACATTCGAGGTTGTTGCATGTTATTGTTGTAGGCATCAAGTCTTCCATATGCATATTGTATGTCTCTGTCCGAGTCTCACACGGCAGCCACGGGTCTTCCCTTCAAAGCCGCAAGAAGCAAAGTCGGGGCCCCGGCGCTCGTTCTAAATATGTTGTCCCTATTGAGGTGAAGATTATGGTGCTAGAGAAAAGGTTTTATTTAGCTAAAGAACACATATCCATGTAAAATATGGCCTAATACATTAATTTACACCTAATTCGGGGATAAACCCAACATCTCGAGCGTTTACTTGCCTGCTGACCGGGCGCTACGAGTTTGTAATGTAGAACGTGATACAGAAAAGACAGTGAAAGACAGTATATTTAAACTAAAAGTAACATTCTCAATGATCAAATTAAACAACCAATCGCTGTTCGAGCTACGATAGGCCCCGACTTTTTCTTTTTCATTCATACTTTACCAGCATAGGGAACGTTGTCCAGTTGTCGCCGACTGCTTAGGGTTGGGCTGGAGTGGAGTAAGTAGGATAATGGACAAGTATTTGTGGAAGCAAAATTTGGGGGGGGCCCCGGCTAGGCGCTCACTAGTCTGTTTTTTTTTTGTCGTAATTGTGTCTTGATCCCAGGGCTCCTTACACCTACATTATGCTCTAGATTTTTTAACTAGAAACCGGTTAGAATATTTTACACTATAATACATAGCTAGTAATCCGTCAACATTTCCAGCTTCCTGTACTCTGTTTCGTAACATGTGGTCTTTTCACATGATAATGGCTGCCATAAAGGGCACCTCTGATGCCAAAGACCCAAATAGATATCCGGACTTTAATGCTTAACTTGGTACTGAGTATTACTGTGCTTGGTCATGACTTGGGTAATTTACTGTGATCATGAATTTAATTGGTGGTACATTATTTTGTCAAATGGACGTTATGCTAAAAAACCTAATCCTCTACCTTTTTTTTTTATCCCTACCCAATCCGGCATGTGAGTGAATAAAGATCTCGCCTGGTCTGTCTTAATAACTGGAGCTGTGTAGCTTACAAAGAAAATTGTAAAATCAAACTCAAGTTGAAAAGCTTACAGATAATAGGCCTAACCGTCGTGTCTTATCTGTACTGTTGTGCTTAATGTCACACTTTAAGTTCTTTTTTAAAATTCTTTTTTTTTGTAAAAAGTAGATTTATTACACATCAGAGTATATAGACAGTAAAGTGCAGCTCCAAATTAGAGGCATAAAGTCAGGCTCAAACGATGTGTGAAATATTCTGTTGTATTTTGTATGTGTGCCTTAAAAGACTAATTGGGACCACTCTGAGGATACTATATACAACAATAGGCCTGTGGCCGAACGAAAGTGAAGCAAGAATAACAGGGCTCATAAAATCGGTAGATGTTTTATGGTTGGATGGTCATTTTGCTAAATGCAAGATATGGCAACTTGTGCATTCAGCACCCTGAAAACCACAATCTTTCAAAGCTCTGCCTATGTATGCAATTAGGGGGCATGGATGGGGTACTGTCTCTCAGAACCAGATATCTGCCATTGTTAAATTTTCATTCTAATTCAGTTTCAAAGTTTTTTTTCAGGGAGAAGACTGTAAGAATTAAATATCTTATCATACTAGAGAGTTTCTTATCAACTATACTTGTGAATTATTATTTTTTATATTAATTAAATGTTTTATAGCACTGTATATGAATTCCACCAATGCTGTTAGATGTGATGTTTTTTTTTGAAAGTTTTTTGTGTTTTTCCTTTTTATTTTTTTTGGTCCTTGTTCTCATTGAGGTTCACAATCTAATATCCAGATTAATCTATCAGTATGTTTTTTGCCATGTGAGGGAAACAGGAGTACCCAAAGGAAACTCATATAAACACGAAGAGAACGTACAAACTTTTTGCAAATGTTTTTCATGGGTGGTATTGTTGAACCTAAGACTCGCATGTGCAGAAAGGGCAACAATAATAAACCACCTGAGCGCACTTCTACTCCCTATACACACAGCTGGGGACAACTATAAGGTGAGTATGGTACCCCACTGCACAGGTTTTGGCTGGGTTTTTCAGGGCCTGGTTTGTCAGAGTTTTGCAAGACCGTCGCTGAAAACACCAGCCAAATATTGAGGCACTAATGGTGTGCTCTATGGGAAAACCCGGTGCAGCATTCCCCATTGCCAGGGATTTTTCTAGTGTCCGGCGCGTTTTATTACCGCCCGCTGGTTCCGCCACAAAAAATTCTACCAAGCAAATTTCTCGTGACCGGTTTTCGGACAGAATCTGTGCTTATGAATGTGACAGGGGGAGGAGCTTTTTCCTTGCCCCATCGCCGGGAAGAAGGAAAAGCCTGTCCCTCGCCAATGGCGCAAAACATGATCAATTACGCCAGTCGGGTAAAATCCGACAATGGTTATTTGTCCTCTGCGTGGGAAACGCACCTAAAAAAAGCAAACATATACTGTTTCTGCATATTTTTGTTACTGTGGTTTTTATGTTGCTAACGCTATGAAACAGCCTCCTGACTGGCTGCTACATGAACAGCCGACTATTTCGATATCTGATACTGTCTGTAAATCTAAAATAATTAGATTGGTGACTTTCAATGGCAAGAAAACCGCATAACACTAAAATGTAAACTTCACTATAATGGACGAGCACACTATGTTCACAATGATTAACAGGCGCATCGATAAACTGATGTGTCACTAAATCCCAATATAAAGTTATTGATTGATACGACATTGCTAGTTTGTTCCAGGTTATTCCAGGTGACTTTACTTGTCAATGTATGATGGACAACCCCTAATGTTCTATTGCGAGGAGCAAACAAATGCAGGAAGCAAACTCACGTAGAACGTAAACTTTGCTAGATATACTGTATCTTAGAGAAAAAGGCTTCTTCCTAAATTAATCAACCCCCTTTCTTCCACCTCCTGCTTTCTTAACTGATCACTCAGTTTTAAATTACTAAGGTAATTCATCTTGCAGGCTGAGAAGAGGAGGTTCCCACTTCACTGAGAGCTCTAAGGCGAGAAGCGGACTCACAGCTACACTGATCCTTGTGTCTGTCCTATGTCCTCCATGCTGCTACTTGTGAGAATCTTTCACTTTCAACCCCTCCCACCTCCATAAACATCGATGGGAGCTGTGACCGGAGTTCTTGCTGAAGCAGAAATCTAGTTTCCTCTGCAAAATAGTTCTATTAATGAATTATGTCTGAGTGCACAGATAAGAAAGCAGCATAGTGGAAGAAATACAGGCTGATTAAAGGAGGAGGGGGGGGGGGGGAAAGCATTTTATCCTCTAATAGATTTATGTGTACATATATGTTTAGTATTTTTTGCTGTATGTACTGTAGATTTATGAAACGTTGTTTATGATTAGAGGTATGCTTTAAAGAGAGGTAAGGTTTAGACATAGTTCTTGAATATAGGCTTGTTCTCGTTGTCCTTCACAGATGAAAATACTTATCAGACAAGTTACTAATAACACTGTTTATAGTTGAGAATTGCAGAGCTGCGAGATTTGTAAATAAATTGACCATTTTTTATATTCATTTTAGCTCATAGTCTGTAATATATTCAATGGAAATGTAGCTTTACGAAGGGATATTGTAACAAAGTTAAACAGCTGTAATGTCTGTATATCCTTAATCAAAATAGTAATATCTAGAACAAGACCTATTCATTCAGAATGCATTACCTATTAGAAATTATCAGCAAGAGCTTATCATTACGATGTGAGAATTGAAAGTTTCTAGGAGTTATATATTTCACTGGGAGCAATGTTAATAATAGAGATAGGGAGCCGTATCGCCAAAAATGTACATGTGGCATGAATGATCTTAATGAAAAATGTGTGCTGTCTATGGGAAGCAATGGTTTTGAGGAGAGCTCAATAGAACAAATGCATGCCCCAATTTTAGAATTTTGAATCTGTTATGAGTGCCTTACTGCCCACACAACAGGCAATATGAAAGAGGGATAACATCTTTATTATACCCAATTATGATTTACTCTGAAATGCTGCAATATTTTGGAGTAAATCATAGTTTAAAAATGAGCTAGGAATGGGGAGAATAGTAAACTGGGGGCTTCCCTTTGTCTTCTCCCTGCACTATTGGGCTTGATTGGAAGGTCTTTCCTTAAAAACAGTGAATATATAGAGGACAAATCATGGCTGAGAGTCACTGCCCGTTGTCGACTTTCTCCAGCGCACTCTGTGGCAAGTTTGTAAGTCACTCTTTGATTTACACAACTGCAATTAAAGCTCATAACAGGTTTTCTTTAGGCCCATGCCTTAAACATATTAAGAGGCATTATGAGAAAGGAACTGAGAAGCTCAAGCGCCCTCTATTGGATGTAAACAATCCATCGATATGCACTTTTGACCTTCTGAGTCTTTAGAAAGCCAAAAGGAATATTAGCCAAGACCAGTATCATCTATTCTGCAATACAGCACTGTTTCAGGGGGTTGCCCCTCATCACTGCAGAGCAGAGAGATTTACTGGCTGGTGAGTGGGAGGCTAATGTGGCATTGGGATCCCATTACAGTGCTGAGTTTCTTTGCTATAGATGTTTTAGGCTCTCTGTTTTTAGGTGGGGTGCCACCTGAATGGTTTGATTGATTGGGTGTTATTTACCTAGTTCCATGGAAGACATTTTTGGGGGGGTTTGGTGTTGTAATGTGTGTCGCTGGGGTGGTTTGCGGGGGGTGTGTGGTGTTGTGTGTGATTCTGTTTGGGGTGGTACAAAATGTGGAGTGGTGATATTGGATGTGGAGGTGCAGGGTATGGTTTTTGAAAGGGGTTGTTTTTATTCAACAAGGGCCTTTTTCATCGTAGTTCTTGTTTCCAGCTGACTTCGGTGTTAAGAAGAGTGATGAAAAGTGTCCTTGATTGATTATGTGATATTTTTTGAGATATTGTTGGAGATGTGTATTCACGGAGTAGTGTGTATTCGCATTAGGGGTGGGGGTCGGTGTTTGGTTTGTCTGGTATTTGGGCTCTGTTATGTGTGAGAGTAAGGAAACAGTCTGTATGATGTGCTTAGAAGCATATGGTGGTTAATGTTTTTGCTTTTTCGAGGTTGCGCGTCTAGTGTTGTAGGTTAAAGTGTTGTGTGTGAGTTGCATGATGGTGTTAGTTCTATTAGAGCAGCGTGAACTTTGGGCTCTCCCCTTGCAGGGATTATATTTTCTAGTATCACTCTGACTGTCTTACATTTAGAGTGATTAGGAGACTGATTCTTGATTGGTTAGGACATTACTAGGTTAAGTTAAATCTTGCTGGCTGATGAAGTGAAACGTTATTGGGGTGGGGCGGGTGTGTGAGTGAAGTGTGGGTGGTTGCTGTATTCATTTTTGGTGTACTAGTGTGCACTATGATATTTATTACCTTTTGCGTGGATGGCTTGCATGTAGTTTTTTGAAGTGTCCGTTGTTTTTGTGACGAGTGATTGAGGGTATACTTGATAATGATGCCGGATAGTGTGTGTGTGTAGTATTCCGTCGGTGGTGAGGTTGTATCGGTTGCTTGTGTGTCGTGTCACAAGTGTTTAGTAACGGAGGTGTGGGTAGTTGGTATAGTATTGTGAGTACTACTGTATTTTTGGTCGATATCGTGTGTGTGCAGGTGTTGTGTGGGTTTGGGTGTGTGTGTGTCGGGGGGACTCAGAAGAGGCGTGTGTGATAATTGAGTGCTGGGTATTAGGGTGGGAGTGGTAAGACGGAAAGGTTGTAAGGAGGTTTTGGTGTACTGCGCTGGGGTGAGGTCGCCCGAGGTTGGGCTTGTAGTTGGCATACCGTACATTGTGTGTTGTTGTTGTAAGTGTAAGGGATTAACTTTACTTGTGGAAGAAAGAGTTTAGAACTCAAGATAAGATATAGTTTGTGTGGGTTTTAGACTTCTTTATTCCTTATGTGGTAATTGTTGAGATCGTGGTGTCGTTTCTAATATATTTATTATATTGATATTAGCGTTATCTAATGTGTTTCAGACATTTTGTTGAGTTTATGTTCTGTGTGACTTTAGGTTTGGTGAAGAAATAGTTGGTTTTTTGGAGTTGTACAAGCTTTGTTGTATCCTGATACGATTTTGAGCCCCGGAAGTGGTGTGTTGGTGGTTAATGGGCGTGGTATTGTATGTTTTATGAGGTTTAGTGAGCGTATTTTGGGGTGGAGTGGGGTGACAGCCTTGATCATAAGTTGACGGAAGTCGTAGAATTATATATCAATGTGGTGGTTCAAAGTGTGTTGACTGTTAGTTTTGGGGTGTGTGTATGTACCGATGATTTGGTTTGGGTTTGGTAGATATTAAGGGTGGGTGGGGGGGGTCAGTGTGGATATTTGGGTGTGTCTGACTTTGGTGTGGTGGGGTGGAGGGGATTTTTGTGGATTGTGGTTGGAGTGTGGGTTGTGTGCACGGGTGAGTGATGTGGTGTCTGTTTTGGTATGCGGTGAGTGTGTGGTACGTTGTGGGGTGTATATTGAGGAACTATGGGGGTTGGAAATATAATAATGTAGGTGTGTTAAAACCTTAATAGCAAATTTTCTTTCCTCCCCTTAGTATTTCTGTGTGTTGTGATTATTGGTTGTGTTTGTGTTGATTGGGTGTTGGGTGTTTTAGCGGTGTGTGAGTGTGTCAATGCCGGCGGGAGGGGGGGTGTTGATGTATTGTGTGGGTCGAGGTGACTTGTGGTTTCGTTTCTGCTTGGTTGTTGATAAGGGGTTGTTGTATGGGTTGTTACTGGTGTGGGTGGTGGGGCGTTGCATGGGGTGTGTGATCCTATGTGAAGGTTGGCCTGGGGGAGGTGTGGTGGTGTGTGTTGCGGTGTTGGTTGGGCTGTGATTGGGTGTTCTTGGTGATGCTCGTGGTTTTGGGAAGTAGTCACGTTGCGTTTAAAGGTGGATGGTGGATTGTACGAGTGGTGGAGGTGTGTTTGTGTGTGTGTAAGGTATGTGGGCTTGTGGTAGGTGTGACGGTTCGGGAGGGTGGGTTGTATGTGTGAATAGTTGTAGGGGGGGGAGCGATGTTTGTTTTGGGTGTGTGAGTGTTGTGTGTGGTGTGTGTGGTGAGTGTGGGGTTCAGTTGGAGTGTTTTATTCGAGTTTGCTTCATGTGATATCATTGTTTTTTGGGTATGGACACTTTTTGTTGTGTATAGTTGGTCCCATTTATTATAATTTAAGGTTATAATGCTTACATGTCGAAGATCTATAGTTTTGAGACGTCTTTTTTTGTTTTTTTTTTTTTTTTAGTTTTTTAAGACCCCCCTAGAGAGTCTCTCTTTATTTTTCGGCTTGAGAGCATTATTTGTTTTTTGTCGTGACTGAGGGATTTTGAAATTTTATTGTGGTTGTTGTAATTGTCTTTGGGTTGGTGGATGTTTTTGGTTTTAGTTGTGTGGGAGTGTTAGTGGTGTGTCGTGTGTGATTGGGTGTGTGGTGGTGTTGTGGATAAGGCCCGTGTATAGGTGTCATGGTAGAGCAGTGGGTGTGCTAGCAGGGCATGCGCCGTGTGCTGTGGTGGTGTTTACAGCTTAAATATGCGAGTGTTGGTAGATTAATAGGGGGATAGTGAGATGGTGACGCGATGTGTAAGCGTCCACTTGTGTTCCTGTATTCAAAGTGTCTTATTCTAATTGGGTTTTGCTATATTAATTGTTAATAGACGATTGCGTGGATATTAGGGACTGAATCTATAATTAGTACGATGCCGATTTTATTGGAGAGGTTGTTATAGTTCCTTGGGAGTTACTAGATCTTAGCAGTGATTGTGTGGTGTTGTTCAGATTTTTGATGCTTATTGACCTCTTTTGTTAGGCGATATGTGGGGGGTAGATTTTCTCGGGTGTGACATCTTGATGAGTTTTTTAGGTTTTAGAGGGAGATCTGGTAAATGTTTGATTGTCTGGGAACTAGACTATATAGTGAAACTGATAAACTTTTTATGTTTGGGATTCGAATTTATAACTAATTTTCTGGAGCATAGCGATAATAAAAGTTACGTTCTAGTTTTTGTAATGATAGAGAACTTGATAGAAGTTTAAGTTTTGCCTTGTGGCAAAGTAGTAAATTATAGTGTCAATAAGTCTACGCTTTGTTTGTTCCTTGCAGATGTGTAGATTCCCATTTTCTTGGTGATTGGAGGCAGTTGATGTGGCTCAGAAAGAGGGGAACAATCTCTATTTTGGCACATCTTACTGCATAATAGTGTGTAGACGAGTTTTGAATTCGCCTTTTTGCCCCTCTAATAAGCATACTAGCATATCAGCCTATTCGAGCATTATGGAGGAAAGGAGCTTGGGCGCAGTGATGTGCCGATATATTGGATGTAACTTAAGGTCAGGTTTATTTTCGGCTTTTGGAAGTGAGCATTTTTTTTTTTGTCTGCATTCTTTGTGGATTGCTTAGCGGCTGTATTACAAAAGCTTATTTATTTTTAGTTGATGCAGTTTTTAATGTGGTATACTTTTATTAAACATAATTGTACTTATTTTAGGAAGAAGGGGTGTAGAGAAAACAACATGTTATCTTCTAAACAAACAAATAAGTAATAAACCATAAAGGATTGTCATCATCTAGGCCTTATAGACTTTGATTCAGTTGAGTCCAGTTATTATGTAAGTAAAGATTAATTAGCAATGGTAAAAAAATATAAAACAGGAAGATATAAGACCAGTGAAATTGCAGCAGATTTAAAAGGCACTGAATATGACACACTAGGGCACTGATTAGTGACATGGGTCTTACATCTAATATGCTCAATTTCCATAACGCTTTCATTTATTATATAGTACTCTCAGGCAGGTAAAATATAATATAAAATGTATTCACTTCTGTGAGGTCGTTATGTTGTGAGTGTTTTTAACTATTGAGATGATTCCATTTAAGGCAAATATATGATACTCAGGTTTCCAGGTGATCTGAACACCCCTTATCAGTGAATTTCCCAATTCAATGAGACACATAAGAAAAGTAAAAACTTTCTATCCTACAAATCCAGTTTGCACATTGAAAATAAATCAAAATCTTCCCTGACTTCTTCAAAGTGTGTATAAGAATCTCAGATAGTGTGGTGCTGGTACAAGCACAGCATGGAGAGGATTTGCGATACATTTCAAAAATGTTGGTAGGTGAGGTACGTATATCTTTAAAGGGGGTTTACCACAAAGTAAAATTGAGGTGGGTAGCTTGCAAATGGAATAATAGTATGTTAAAAATTCATGCACCATTTAGGTTTTTGCTGGGCTATCTTATGTGTTCGCCATAGAAAACAGCTCATGTCTCAAGGGATTATGACGGGACCAAAGTGGACTGAGAGCTCCTTTCTAGATGTACTGATGCACTTGCCTATGATCATTCAACCTCTGTACTCTCAGGCAGCTGCTATTGTCAGTCTCTTTCCTGTTTTGTAAATCACAACACACGGACTCACGCTGAGCGACTGTGTTCAACGCCCTAGTTGCCGTTGCTTGTCATTCTAAATCATGTCTTGCTGTACTCCTTAGTAGATTACTCGAAACAGTGCAAATAAATGAAATAATAGAAGAAGGAAAACCTTATCAGTTATTTGTTGCATTGTGGAAAAAATAAAAATCTTCACGATGTGGTTCATGCAGCGGATTTAGATGATTATAGGGACTCCTATGCGTAAATCAAGTGCCTTGCAATTGTAGTTTTACTTGTACAACTCTTTACATTAAACAGACACCTATTGTGATTTGACTAGAGTTACCACACTGTGGGGAAAGGCATGGTGATATCAAGTATGCTTGGTCTCATGATATGCAGTTCAAACACACGCCTCTTTTTGAACACACTAGAAGAATACTGAAAGCAAGAACAACCAGGCAGTGAAATTGGTAAATATCCTTTAAACTGATGGTGTAATTTCTACTTTCTGTCTTGTTGTGTAACTTGAAAAAGGGGATATTATTACAAACCCCGAGACACATAGTTTGTCAACAGCACATTGGATTTATAATAAATACTTTAAGGAAATGTGGGAAGATTTTGATGCATCTTCAAAGTAGAACCATTTTTTACTCTTCTTATGTGTATTATCCTGGGTTTCTCATCAGTTTGGTATTGGCGTTTCTAGGTGGCTACAAGGGTCTATGCTACCAATATCGATATGACTAGTAGTCGTGTTATGACTGTGCATCAATCACGCAACGTGGAGAAGATTCATTTGATTTGGGAAAACTGTCTGTGATTAAACCGATTTGGTCAAACCTCTTTAATGAATTAATCGAAAATCTGTGCAGTAGTTCATACTGCGACGGATTTTCTGCTTGGGTTTCTTTTACACGCCTGGTCTAACGTAAAAACATGTTGCATTTTTACCATAGTTCCCACAACAGTTGAAAAGATTCAGATATGTGAAGCGGGGACGGCTGAATCCGCCAAATCCGCTACAGAAGCCTGTCTCCCCATAGTTTCGAGTGGAAAAAAAAAGGACGAAATACCAGTGGGATAACCCAAACTGTATTTTGTCGTTACTGTGTGAACGCATTCTCAGATTTATGAAGCCCTTCTGTGTGTTGCTTGTTTTGTATTTAGTATATCTCCTTTCAAAAAATTTCCTTTATAAGTATTTGTTCAGAATAATATTAGCGGCTCTCGATTGCTGAGGTGTAAACAGACTCATTTCACAACGGACACCAATGGCGCCTGCCAGACCCCTTTAAGTACAATGGGTCCGTGGAGTTTTCGCCATAGTGTCCAATACTTTCACAGAAAAAGTATTCACAGCTATTTTTTTCCATCATTGTCGACAAAATTTGTAACAGAGGATCCAAACAAAACCACCAACACTGATGTGAACCAGGTCTTTGTATTATATTGTCCTTTAAGTTCAGAATTGTTATTACTCTTTTGCATAAATCAAAGGTGAGAATCTTAAACTGTTTCTACTCTTCATAATCTTATTGAGGGAAATGGTATCCTAACACTAAAATGAAAGGGAAGAGGGGAATGAAAACGCTTATCACACACAACAGCTCTTATATCATTCCAAGAGGAGCACAGCCATTTAGCAAACATAAATGGAAAAAAATAAATTTACAGTCTAGTCTTACACATGCAATGCAACAACCAACTGCACTGCATCATATTTTCATATATAGCTGCCTAAGAATAGCATATGATGTTTTTAATAATAGGTAAGCATTACTTACTTTTTATAGCTCAGTTAATGCATCTATAAAGTGCACCCGTATTTGCACTAGTGCCACACATCAATGTTCACTGTGTCCAATCAATATCACCATTAAGCAGGAGGGCTTCTTTCTGTAAATAAACTGTACTTTAGCTTTATTGTCCAAGATCAATTTTAGTGTGTGTAATTCCTGCAGTTGACATTCACATGAGGTCATAATTTACTGACTCGGCAGCATTTCAACAAATCAAGAGACATTCAGAATCCTATTTATTTTTTAATTTGTGGAACGTATGTAGTTCTTTGCCGCAAATTAGTCTCTCATTTGTCAGTGTCTTGCAGAGCAAAAGCTGTGGTTTTCCCATCAGTCTTGATCACACTGTGCAATGCCAGCTACCATGCTGCTTTGACACTGAAAATATATTCAAGAATCCAGTCAGCTAGCAAGATTCCAGCGGTGCAGATGATTTGATTAGTTATTTAGTAACAGTTTATTTGATAAGACATTTGCAAGGTTTTGTACCTATTTCTATGATCAGCCTAAAAGTCACTGAATGCAACAATGAAGTTTTCAGAAGTGACTGAAAACTTGTGAGGAAGAAATGATTATGAGTTGTAAATTAAGCAAAACTTCCCTTTAAAAAAATCAAGAAAACAAAGAAGTGGGAACCTTTGGCACATACACACGATGAAAACCCCTTCATTGTAAACAAGCCTGAAACCGGATGATGAAAACCTTTCAAATCCGACACGTTTTAAAAAAAAAGGGGAGAGGCAAAAAGTGTCCTCGACTTTGAACCCTTGACATCAGCAGTGGGCCCGACCACACCCCCGGCAAGGGCATCATTTGGCAAAAAAATCCAGAGTCACGAAATATCATGAGTCCCAGTTTTCACAGTCAGCAGTAACCCCACTTTCGGACACCCATGTCACGGATAAATAATAGCAATCTTATCGAAGAAAAAATGATGTCCAATGGGATGACAGGATAGTTACTTTATTAATTTAAATCCATATAGAGGGTAAAACACACTCAGTTCCACGCTTAGTTCAGCTGTGATCAATGACTTTTGTCTGTAACGTAAGCGTGGCACTTGTGTGTTTTACCCTCTGTATGGCTTTAACTTAATAAAGTAACTTTCTTGTCATCCCGCTGGGCATAATTTTTCTTCAGAATGAAGATTTCTACTTATATCATTGTGGCCAGGGAGCATTTATGCTGGACAAGTGACCAGTGGTCCTCAGTGCTGTTCAGTGATGAAAGTCGATTCATTCTGAGCAGAAATGATGGCCGCCAAGGAGAGCACTATGCATCAGCCAGGTTAGGTACCCCTTGCCGGTCATCTAGCACACAGACCACACTGATGTAAACGGTTACAAATGGTCTGATGTTACACTTGGTTGCCTCTTACCTCTGTTAAACGTGCCTGGAGTTGTGTGGCATTCATCATCTGTTTCTGCAGGACATTGTTTATAATGAAGTGGTCATCAGTGTGTGATGTAGCCAAAGGATGTCCACTTCTTTGCCTTTATGTGACTCTTCCAGTCTCTCTTTATCTATGCTGCAACCTGCTGATGACACTCTGTGGCACTCTAAGCTCAGTGGCCACTTCCATCTGAGAGCATCCTGCTTGAAGCCTCGCAATGGTGATGTACTGTTGATCAATTATAAGGTGTTGTCTTGGTCTCATGATGTCAAAACGTGATGAGAAAGAATGTTTAAATCCTAATCCAAATCAACCCCTTAGATTTATTGGTCGATTCAAGGATCAAACACCTGTTGTGAATTTTGCCATTAGGTTCCTTTTTAGAAATCAGCAAGTTGTGCAAAAAGTACTGAAACACTGAACAGTTCGACATGTTCATTCTAAAGTTAAGATATGGTCTCATTTAGTTCATTTAAAAAAATGTTTAAGGAATGTTATGTTCATCCTGAAATTTCAACCAAAAGCCAAATATCCCCAACTTTTTGAGAGTAGAATATGTTAAATATGGATTAAACATAAAATGTCACAGATACTGCTAATCGGCGGCACATGATTGATGAAAGATTCATCTAGTTATAATGAACATGTAAAACATCTGTATTGGTGATATGCATGCACAAATTGGTGTCTAGCATTGGCTCTCTTCAGTACAGCGCGATTCTACATGCTTTGCACTACTCTTTACATTTGCCAGGATTAGCGGCTCCTTGGGCACCAGGTGACGGCAGTCCTCACTTCTTTTTACTAGTGCATTATTTACATGATCCAATGAAGCTTTTATCTTTAACCCCTTACCACCGGAGCCAGTTTTGGCCTCTCTGACAAAGCCCCATTTTTGAAATCTCTCATGTGTCACTTTATGTGAGAATAACTTTTTGATACTTTAACCTATCCATGTGATTCAGAGATTGTTTTCTCGTGACACATTGTGCTATAAGATAGTAAGAAATTTTGGTCCAAAAAATGATTGTTTATTTGTGAAAAATATCAAATTATGGTGAAAAATGTGAAAAATTTACCAATTTCAAACTTCAAAAATTTCTGCATGTAAGAAAATAGTTTATAACTAGCATCTACCATATGTCTGCTGTAGTTTGGCATCATTTTTTTAAATGTCTTTTTTTTAACGACATTAGGGGGCTTATAAATTTAGTAGAAATTTTTTCAAATTTTCAAGAAAATTTGCAATATACATATTTTTAGGGACCATTTCCAGTTCTAACTTTGACTTTGATTGACCTGTATGTTAGTTAACCCCCATAAATGACCTATCTAAAAACACAACCCCTTAAAGTATTCAAAACCGAATTTAGGAAGTTTATTTACCCATTAGGTGTTTCACAGGAATTAAAGCAAAGTGGAAGGGGAAATTTCAAAATTTCACTTTTTTTGCAGATTTTCAATTTTTTATACATTATTGACAAGAATACGGTAAAATGTGATCAGGGAAATGCAAATTAATTTGATTCCCCAGATCTGCCATTTTCAGAGATATCCCATATGTGGCCTAGTGCATTATTTGGCTCAACCACAAGCCCCAGAATAGGTGGAGCACCTACTGGACTCTGGGGCCTCATTTTCAGTACATTTTTATTAAGGGGCCATGTCAGGGTTGCGGACACCCGAAGGTTCCAAAACTTAATCAATCCCCCTAAAAGACCCCATTTTGGGAAAAACTACACCCCTTACGGAATATATCCATGGTGTAGTGAGTATATCAAACCCCCACAGGCGTTTCAAAAATTTTTTTTTAAGCGTTCGGCTCTGAAAATAAAAAAATATATATTTTTTCCAATAATCTGCAATTTTAGCTGAAAATGTTTAATTTTTACAAGGAATCTTGGGAAAAAAAGCCCCAAAATTGTGTTACGCAATTTCTTCCAAGTTCGGCAATACCCTACATGTGGGTGTAAACTGCTGTTTGGGTGCATGGCAGGGGGGTACAAGGGGGGGAGCGCTATTTAGCTTTTGGCGCACAGAATTGGTGGGCCATGCCCGCATCTGCAAAGCCCCCATAGTACTAGAACAGGTGGAAACCTTCCAGAAGTTGCCCCATTTTGGATTCAAACCCCCCTCAGGGATCTCATCTAAGGGTGTTTTTTTGCATTTTGGGTGAAACAGGTGTTCCGTAGTTTTTTTTTTTTAGCATTGGGCCATGGAAATGAAGGGGGGAAACGCAGTTCCGCCATTGTTTTTGGGTTTTCATTTTTACAGTATTTCGCCATACTGGATAAATAAACGGGATAACTTTACTATGGGGGTCGGTACAATTACAATGATGAAAATTTTTATATAGTTTTTTATGTTTTATTACTTTTACACAATAGAAGCGAGTTTTATAAAAAAGTTGCGTTTTTTTGTTGTCCTATTCTGACAGTCATAGCTTTCTTAATTTTTGCATATGGAGCTGCTTGTTTTTTACGAGATGAGTTTATGTTTTTATTGGTACCATTATGGGGGGCATGTGATGCTTTGATCACTTTTTATTAAGGTTTTTGTGAGACATTTTGTACAAAATACAGCAATCCTGGTAGTGTTTTTTATTTTTTATTTTTTACAGCGGTCACTGTGTGGTATAAATGACATGCTAGTTTTCCTCACCACATTTGTATATTTTTTTAATGTTTTACTGCTTTTGCACAATAAAAACACTTTTATTTGAAAAGGAAAACACGTTTTCGCATCTCAGCAGTCTGAGAACCATAACTTTTTTTATTTTTCTGTTTATTGAGCTGTATAGGGACTTTTTTTTTGCGGACTGAGTTGACGTTTTTATTGGTAACATTTTTGAGGGGGACAAGACTTTATGATCGCTTTTAAATCCGTTTTTTGGAAGGCAGGGTGAAGAAAATACTGCAATCCTGCAGTGTTTTTTATTTTTATTTTTAATAGCGTTCACCATGCAGTATTTCCGTGACAAGTTAGTTTTTACTCTGTGGGTTTGAGACGATTACAGTGATAACCCAATTTATGTAGTTTTTTATTTGAATGCACAATTTTTTTGAAAAAAAATGTTTTTTTATTGTGTAAAAACAATATTTATGCATCGCTATCTTTAATAGCCAGAACTTTTAATTTTTCCGTATACAGAGCTGTGTAAGGACTTTTTTTTTGCTGGAAAGAATGACGTTTAATTTTGGGACAACATTTATATGAAGTTTTGATCGCTTTTTATTCCATTTTATGTGCTGCAGGATGTACAAAAATCGCAATTCCCGTGACTGTTATTTCTTTTTGTTTTTTACGGCGTTCACCGTAACGGGTTAATTAACATGACAGATTTAATAGGGTGGGTCGCTACGCACGCGGCGATAACAAATATGGGTACTTTATTTATTTTTTATCTTTTTTGGGGCGATTGGCGTTTGTAAAGGGGAAAAGGGCGATGTACGTGTTTTTATTTTATTTTTTGTGTTTTACTTTTTTACACTTTTTTTTTACTTTTTCACACTTTTTACACTTTTCCCCAGGGGGGAATTGCATGAACGATCGTCAGATCGTTCATGCAAAAGGAGATGACATACAGCTTATAGCGTATGCTGGTCTCCATGGCAACTGTCAGTCACGCTGCCCACAATGCATTGTGGGCATCGTGACGCACCAACAACCCGGGGTGCTGTCATTTCAGAATCCGGGCTGTCTGGTAGGAGAATCAGTACCGGCGCTCAGCGCCATTACTGTGCCGGATCTCGGGCAGCAGGAGCTCACCCCTGCCGCCCGCAGCCGCGATGTCGCGACCACGATGTCGCGACATCGGGGGGTTAATTCCCCGCGGCCGGAGCTCACTCCGGCCGTGGGGGATGCGGCATGATGCCAGCGGTAATAAACCGCTGGTTCCATGCCGCGATCTTGCGCGCTCCGCTTGTGAGCACGCAAGATCGCCTTGACGTACTCATACGGCAATTTGCGGGAACCCCTACCCGACATTGCCGTATGAGTATGGCAAATGTCGGTAAGGGGTTAAAATAGCAGCTCTTTCTGATGTTATAAGTACTTGCTTTATCTGAATTAGTTATCTGCTTTATTTTCTTTAATCTCCATTTATCATTATGTTGTTGACATTTTGGGGCTTCAGATCCAATTAACAATTTTCCATAGTATTATGGTTTCAACACACAATGGTCTTCTCAGAAGCAATTAATATTGCACGTTGAGGAACCACTATAAGTAGACATCTAGGGCAACATGTATGAATTTTTTTGTCCAGATGTCAATTTTATGGCACACATTAGTAGTTAAGAATGCGTCTGAATCTATGAACCTGTTCTACTGTGTGTAATAGATTTGGCATTTTCTTGTTGTACTATGACAACTCAGGCTCAGGTAAACCACTTTTAACTTGTTCTGGCTGTTTCAGCAGTAATGCGCCTAGTTTTGCCATCCTCCCGTTCTAAATGTGTAGAATCATACGGTTATGGTGCGACGCCCCCAGAATGCCCTTGATCTCAGGCACATTACAAAGTGCCACGGGCGCCGCATAATGCGCCTAATTTTGGAGTGCGACTCTACATAAAGAGAACAGGGCTGCGCCAGTTTTTGGGCTGAAAGGACACCAGAATACTGGCTCAGCCCCGTACATACATGTCGCCCCTAATGTTATATTTTTTCCTTTACCTCAAAAGTTTATCTTTATTTTTGCAAGGTATTTCCTTGTAACACAGAATTTCGAAATTGATAAACCTTTAAAATACCACAGGTCTACCATTAAATATATAACACTCAATACTTTTGAAGCTAAAAGCTACTCTTTGTTAGGAAAAGGTCATGTAGAACACATACAAAAAAGTTCAAATTTGATGCCACACAAAGAAGAGATATTCAGGTCTTTGTTCTTTACCCTTTGTAATTATCACACAACACCCACACAGGCTAAAACAATAAAAACTGAAAAATACAAGATGTTGGAAGAATTACAGAGATTTACAAAACACATTGAAGGAATGAAAAAAAGATAGTTTACTGTATTATTTAGCTATTTATGTGAATACAAACTGAACCGTATTACAAAAAGTCTTATGGAAAACTATTTATCATAATAATATTAAATAAAAATTAATTCTGATTTGCTTTTTACATATAATACATGTCCACTTATGCAGGTGAGGAGATTCAGATTTCATATCTGACCATTTATAATACCTTTCATTTTGTCTATCTGCACAAAACCATTATTGTTATGTCTAGTTTTTTTCATTCTTATCACTATCTGTACATGCATTTGGCAATTGAAAACAAAGGCTGACCTTACATAAAATGGTGTTTGATGAATTCTAATCACATCTTGTAATAACTGCTGTGTATAAATTAGTAAAAGTAATAAATTTTAACCCTTCCCCACATTGCTAAGTGTATATCTGAGAAAAGTTCATTTTTATGCATCTTGATGTACATATAGGTGGTGTTAATTGTTCAAGGCACAGAAACTGAGTTTGCGCAGTTGCCAGCTGGAGGTCAACAGTGATTAAAAACTACAGTTCCTGCTAGGTTATGATGCATGCAAAGGGAAAAAATATCTTTCCTTGTCCTTGTCAGCCCTGAAAATGCAGTTGTCCAACTTGGTAATCTGGGCAGTTCAACACCTGATAAAAGCCCCCAGGCTATCCAGTCCCAGTTTCCGCACAATTGCCTGAGCATTTCACATAACCAGGCAATAATGTCATATAATGTTTCAAAAATAATGAAAAGTCCTGGAAAACAGTCCTGCACAACTTGGCAGGATGTAGGTTTGGGACTTCCCACAAACCAAGCGGCCCAAATTGTTTGACACCACCCATCTGATGTGGGTTTAGCACCAGCCACACCCATTTTTCAGGCCATTGCGGTCATATGTAGTTCAGGCCGTTGTTGCTGTTTGTTGTTCAGGACTGCACTAAAGGTAGTAAAAGAGTAAAAAAAATATTATATGTAATAAAATTTTACAAAATAACAATACAATAAAAAATAAACTTTAGTTTTTTTACTTTAAGAGGGGATTCCATGCCAATTTAAAGGCGCATTAAATGGGTGTCTAATGCACCTGAATAAATAAACCTGTCAAAAATCTGGCGTGTGTTATACCTCGTATAGCATATTTAATGCGCCTAATTGAGGCGTATACCAAAAAAAAGACACATAGCATATCAGTGCTAGCATATTTGATGCGCCTACTTTAGGGGCATTCAAAAGTGTCATGCCTGGCATAAAATGCGCCTAGTTTTGGTGTATGACAGTTCATTTATATAGAGAATAGGGCCTCAACAGTTTTTTGGTGCAAAATACACCCAAAAAATGGTGCAGTCCTAATGGTACATGTCGCCCTTTGTCTTGACTCTTATAATATATTCATATTTATACATTTATACTATTGATAACTTTGCTATGCTAAAAAAAGTACAAAAATTAAATTCAACAGTATAGTTTCTTGTAAAGCGTTCTTTAAAAATATAGGATCTGCCCTGTAAAAAAACTTGGTCATAAAACCGCTGAATGCAAAGAGACAAAAACTATAAAAATGATCCAGGTTATTAAGGGGGAACATAGCTTTGTCATTATGGGGTTCATTGAAGATCATTGCTGCCGTTGCCAAATCCTGAGGATGATGTTACATGTAAATTAGGTGAAACAAAGAACAGCAAAAAAACTGTAGCATATTTTTGCTGAAAGTTCAACACTGGACAGCATCATTAATGTAAGATTTCAACTTTTGGCTTAAAAAGTCAAAGTTGTTTCATATAGATAACTAACATTCATGAGCATCCCCAAGCCACAACTTATTGATGAAAATCCTTAAAGGGGTTGTCTCTCTAACATTAATGTTTTTAAATTAAAATAACATTAAAAAACAATCAGCTTTGGCAATATAGTTCATTAACAAATTCCTACTGATTTTTGAGTTATCCCAGGTAATAGAGTGCCCTTAGCTCCAGAAATAACAAAAGCAGCTGACCTGTTGAATCATTTATCTCACTGCTGTCAGTGCGGATGAATAGCGTAGAAGCGGAGATCTCAGCTGAATACAGTCGGAGCACAGAGCCCCTCCTGCACAGTAAGTCTTGCCATTTATTGAAGGAAGGTGGAGGGCTCTCACTCGCCTTCTGTGAGGCGTGTAAGAGAGTGGGATTAACCGGCGATGAGTGAGTGAGTGGGCCATGCTGCGCAGCCTAGCACGACGGCTGCGCATCGAGCTTGATGAGAGCAGAGGTGAGGCCGAATCTGTATGCGGGGATCGAGGATGTGACAGCAGTGAATGTGTTACTATGAGTGATCATGATACGTATAAGTGACAGTGGCTGTGTAGGGTGGGGGGAGGGATTGAGAGGGTGATGTGCGTGGGGGGGTAGGTGAGGGGGGTGGGGTAGGGGGGGGGGGGGAGCGGTGTGTGGCGGGGGGGTGTTGGAGTGTGGGCGGGGGGGGGGGGGGGGGGGGGTGTGGGGGTTGTGGGTGGGGTGGGGGGGTGCGAGAGTGAACGGTTCATTTGAAATTTTAGGATTTTTGTTTATTTTTGTTTAGAGTTTTATTTTTATTTTGTGTTGTATCCCTTTCCCCTCCTCTGCTGTATTTAGTGACAACATCCTGATTATAGTAAACGTCCACTTAACTGACACAGCTGCCTGTGTCTTTTTGACAGGATTTGTTTGTTGTTGCTTGATATTAGATTTGTAGAGGTTAAGCAAGGGGGGTAATAGTAAACACATGAAACCCCCCTTCCCGCTTTTAAGCATACACAGCTTTCACAAACACTCCACACTCATAGAACAGAGTCAGCCCTCTCCCTGCTGTCCCTGACACAGTGGAGCTGACAGTGCAGCAGTATCCAGCAGGCCAGCAGAATAGACTCCTAGCAGGCACACACGCAGGTTAACTCTGGAACAACCCCCACTCGCCCTCTCCCTACTATATAGAAGGAGAGCTGGTCTGTGTTGCAGAGGTGTTAAAGGGGGGAAGAGGGAGGAAGACTAGGCAAACAAGAAGCACGCCCTGAATTCATGAACTGGCAGCACAGGATTTTTTAAGTAGGCTGAAAGCCTGTAGTGAGACAACTCCTTTAAAACAATACATACATGACTTGCCTACAGAGAACTTTTTTATGTTAAATAATATACCCTATCTGAGGCAGCATATTATAGAGCAAGAGGAGTTGAGCAAACTGATATTTAGCTGCATGCAAAAACATGAACGGGGTTGTAACACCATGATGTTTCACAGATCATAATCAGCTTTAGATTCATGCATCCTATGTCTTCCCGGTTAGACTGTGGGTATTCCTATAGCAGTGATTAGCATATCAGCTCCATATTCACAGTTCTTCTATTTGTACTAACATTAAAGCAGGAAATCTTATTTACGTGCAGGGAGCTTCAGATATCAAACACTTAAAAGTAATTAGTCTCCTCTGTTTGCTAGACATATGCTCCATTCTCAAGCTGTCAGTAGTCCTGTGTTGAAGTCACTCCCTACTATCAGATAAGAAAAACATCAGAAAGAGCAGGTTGTTAACCTAGAGAAACCTGGGTGCATTCAGAGTGGATAAAATCTCTTTCACCTCCTGACAAGGGAAAAATTGAAAGAGATATGTATTAGGAAAAAGTCTTCAATTACCTGTCCCTACAAGTTGAAAGCTAATCTTTGTAGTGAGACAATCCCTTTAAGTACAATTCAGAATTATTGATTTAACTTGCTGTTTACTTTGAGCTTAAGAGTCAGGTGGGTGGTTCTACCCAGTAAGTGATTAGTAGCAATGCACAGGGAAGGCTATAAATTATTTATTGACTATGCTTTAGACTTTTAGCCTGGACCTGCTAACAAGGGTTTGAAATCAATACATTACATGTTAGACTAAATCGTTTCCAACAAGGTCATACTTTGATCTATTTAGTTCATTCTGCCCTATAATGTACCATACACGGAAAGAGCAAAATGGGCAGCAGTACAGGTTTGCTTTAAAATATTTTCATAAAAAACCACCATTATCACTACAACTGTTTAGAGTGTGATAATTGCTGCGTTTGAGGAGCAGTCTTTTTCAGCCTTCGGAAAAGATCTCCAAACGTCAGATAGTAAACAATTTTGTGTTCTCACTTTCTGCTGCATATGGACTCTCTTAGTGGAGTTATGCATAATCATCTAAAAGATAGGTAAAACACAGGTAGTTGTAGAATAAAACAATGTATACCATGCCTTGTATTGTATATATTTGGGGTCATTTACACAGCATTTTGTTTTCTGTCACGGATATCCTTCAGGATACCATGAAAAAGTGTACCCTGATGGAAAATGCATCAGAGCTATGGTCGGCCGTTAGGGTAAGTTCACACGGCTTATTTTGGGGCGCATTTCGCCACGTATTTTGCGCCGTACTGCTCTTAATACGCGCCCCATAATTAAGGAAATCCATAGCTCTCATAGAGAACTATGGATTACGCCTCCTCTCCCCGCTCGTACAATACGATCATATTCTACTCGCGGGGAGATAAGTGACATGCCAATTACTTGCGCCGATTACACGGCGCGAGTAATGCATGTCTATAGGGCCGGGGGGCTGCTGGCCCCCCCCCGCATCGCGGGAGTACGTGCTGTTCAGCGCGAGCTCCCGAAACACACGATGCACTGTGGTGCATACTGTACGCACTGCAGTACTTTGTGTGAACATACCTTTAGAGAAGGACAGAGCAAACATAGTTTCTTTTGATTTTTAAATGCATAACATTTTGGATGGCACTGCTCTGTATCACTAGAAAGAATCAGAGTTCTCCATAAGTCTTGTCAAGTAGTATACAACAAAAGCGTGGTGCTCAATGGCAAAAAAGCATAGACACTTGATTCAAAGCATGTAAAAGAAAAAAGGAATAACAAGGCACTCAGTTACTGTACATGTGAGTGCACAGATGAAGCCTGTAAGCCTGCTATCTGTACATCTTCACATCCGTGCCCATATCTAAAGGGTATTAGCCACACGTGTAATGTTGAGAGTTGTGGGATCCTCTAAAATGGTTATTTTAATCACTTTATCTAAATATATTGATTACAAAAATTGCAGCCTAAGAAAGCTACAGCTTGCCTACCTTCCCTAAGATACCTCAAAGCTTCTAATAGATACGACCTTCAAGAGCTGCTGGCCGGGCTTGGCGCAGAGAAAACTACTTATCTGATGAGACTGAGCTGCAGGAATGCTTTCATGGCACCGGGGAAAGAATATTTTAGTTTTTTGTGTACCAGAATCCCACTATTGTATTGTGATTATATTGAGTATGATCCCCTTATCTGATGACAGAGAACATGAAAAAGGCTTTCAAGTTCTGTAAAAGCTGTTTGTCTTTTGTATACAAGAATTCCTCAAGTTGGTAGTATTTGATTATATGATGAGCATATACACACGAACCTTATGCAGCACTGTGCTCGGCTGTCTGGTCTCTCTCTCTCAAGCTCCGTGGCATGTATACATTTGCTTCTTAGCAGATAAGGCACGTCCTGGCAAAACCCTTTTAATAAAGAAGAAGTTTGCACAGGAGTGCAGACTTAACATAGTTTCATTTGAACTTCGTTTGTTCTGTTTCCTGGCGGACGATGCTTTCTGTGCGTGATGCAAAAGGTGGTACCCATCATGTTACAACAATTAACAATATAGATGTAGCAAAGTCTAGCTTGATGGTGATTTCACAGCTGTTTGTGTTATCTGCTCTTATCTCAAAAAATAGGCCTTTGAAGAGTTGAGGTAACATTCAGAGTGTATTATCTGTCAAGTTTGTTATTGCTACTATATACAAGTTATGTTATTTTGTTTCAAGTAATCTTCGATGCCTCCCTTCACTGTTCACTTTTCTGAAAACAGGTAATACTTACCTCAAACTTGCACATGACAGAATCTCTTCATAAATTGTTACTGCAGGGTTAAGCTTTTCTTGGATAACTTTAGATGTGGTAGCATTATACTCCTTTAAACCTCATAATTTTGCCATCAAATCTATTGAGTTTCATCTTAAGAAATTCAGTGATTATGGTAAAGATCTGTGCCATTTTCTCATTATGGCCATTGAATTTCTTCTTTATTATAATTTCTTCACTTTTGACAGTCAATTTTATTTACATGTGGTAGGTTCCCCTGAAAGGTTCAACATTTTACCCATTACTTGCAGATCTTTTTGTTGCTGTTTGGGAACATCAATAATTTTTTTCTGATAACAATCCATTACATTCTATAGTCTGGTACAGCTGCTACATAGATAATCTTTTGATCACCTGAGATGGCAATGTAGCAGCAGTACCAGACTTGTTTCAATATGTTAACTATAATAAATATAATCAGAAATGTACTGGTTCTTCCTCATATGATACAGTCAAGTTTTAGACTTTACTTTATCAAAAGATCTTTGTACAAACACCATTTCTACTTCAATATATAGGAAACCCCAAGTAGGCAATACGGTACTGAAAGTATCATCATGTCGTCCAAAGAATACCCTAAAAGCTGAACTTCTCAGGGCTATAAGGGCATGCTCTAATACTACAACATTCAATAGTCAGATTTCACACCTCAATAATAGACTAAGAGGAAGGGGTTACAAGAATTGAATGTTCAAAATTGGTGTAAAACATGGTGTAAAACCCATTCATAGTTTATAAATTTAACATAGTTGTTAGGCCGAGAAAGACAGTACGACCATCAGTTCCGCCTATTTTGCTAAGATGGTTGATCCAATGAAGGCAAAAACCCCAATGAGGAAAGAAGCCAATTGTCCTCTAAGTAGGAAAAAAAAATTCCTTTCCCGACTCCAATCTGGCAATCGGAATAAATCCATTGAATCAAAGAGACCCCTCTCCAGAATCCTAGTCACCCATAACTTGTTAAGTTATCAGTCTCCATAAAAGCTGCCGACCTATATGAACTCTGTTAGTAGAATCACAATGACAATTACCTCTGGCAAGAGTTTCCACATCTCACTCACTAACAGACAGAACCCTTTTCTAGGTTATGTAGAAACTATTCTTTCCTCAAGGACGAGAGGATGCCCCCTAGTTTCTGGATACAGTCCTTGGTAAAAAAAAAATCTGTTAGAAAGATCTATATATGCCCATCAGTATATTTTAATGCGTATTTATTATGTTCCCCTGAAACTGTCTTTTCTCTAAACTAAATAATCCTAATCTTGCTAATCTTTCTCACGCGAGATTCTCTATTTCGGGGTCATAAGAAGGTTACAACCAATCAAATACTATGCCAGGTTTTTTTCTACATCCTATAGTAAAGACTGAGGAAATTAGAAATATTTTCTATAAATATTTACCAATTCTAAACAAAGAAATAAAGATATAGACCATGTTATGGTGCTCTGACTGAGCAGCTTGCAATGAGTAGTAAACGGAGGGGAGTTAACAAACAAGTTTTCTGTGTTCAGTGTGATTGTGTGGATTGGTTGAGTGGCTACATATAGTATTGTAGCCATGTCTCTTCCTGCAGCTTGTTGTTAGAACTATGGAAAAAGTTTAAAACAGACCCATTAAACTTTTCTGCTTTGCAACTCTACTAGGGGAGGGGTTAACCGGTCTCTGGTGCTTATATTCCACTCCAGAACTCTTCTGAGCATGCTCTGACTGAGCTGCTTGCACCGATAGTTAAAGAGTGTGGAGTTAAAAAAGGAAATGGGGTCCTCCCCTGGTGGTCAAAGGAGCCGCTCATCCGGGCACATGTAAAGAGAAGTACAGGATATGTAATACCCCACTGTACAGTACAGATGCGATACTAGGCTGCCAATCACTGCATGGACTTCACTCTATTCAGATGTTTTACCAGTAAAATTTTTCTTGATAAATTTGGGTTTGGGTCCTCCCGGGAAAAATTTCTTTAAACCAAAAGGTTTTTTATGGGGGGTGTGGTTTCAAATTTCAAAGTTCTAGCAAAGACCCTTGTATGGTTTAAAATATTAATTCGGGGGGTCATTTGTAAAATAGAGGAATCACTGTGTAGTTTTTTGGACTGTGCAGAAAATTCAAAATTAATTTTTTACTTTTAAAATGACGTTTTTTGTCTTGTTTTTTGACTGTAATTAAAATTTTAAAGCTTTTTTTTAATTTTCCCAGGGGGAGATTTTTTATTATTTTCCACTAATATATCACGAGGGGAAAAAAAAAAAAATTATCAGCCTATTGTTGCAAAAATTATGGTCAAAAGTATTAATGGGTTTAAAACCCAAAAAAACATATCATTTGCACTTTAAAGGGGTTTTTTTTGTTTTAAAAAAGGGGCAATGATTTGGCAATAAAAAAAATTAAATTTTTTTTAAAATTAAATTTTTGGGGGGTCCTGTCTTAAATGGAAATTTAAATGTACCTTTCCTTTTTTTTTAAAACCAGCAGGGTGGGGTTTTTTCTTTTGATTTGCTTTTTTTCCCCCATAGTTTTAGGGGTTTTTTTATTTTCTAGAAGTCGAGGGAACTTTGAAATTTTAAAAAGTTTTTCTTCTGAGCAGTACACTGTAAAAATGGTACTTTCCTAGTACTACAGGCTTATTCATCTATCATGTAGCACTACAGATAAAAGAGGCAGCCTATGTTACTATTATGGAGACATGTGATGTGTTGTCCAATCCCTCATTTGGCCCCAAAACTCATTTAATGGGGGGAAATTTAAATTTTTGGGGGTAACCAAAAATCCGGGCCCAGATGGGAAAAATTTGGAAAAAAAAAGGGAGCTCCTTTTTCAATTTATATTTTGAAAAAAAAATGGATTTTTTTTTTGGGCTTTGTGTGTTTTTTTTATTTTTGCTTTTGTAAACATTTTTTTTCAAAAAAATTTAATTTTGTACCCGTGTTTTTAGTGATTTTTTTTTCCCATCACAATTTACAAAGATTCCAATATGATTTTTTGATATGAAAAAAACCAAAAGGAAAAAAAAAACACGCGTGGGGTTTTTTAGTGCCCGAAAAAAACAAAACAATGGAAAGGTTTCCTTTATGGGGAGAAAAATTTCAAATTTAAAACAAGCTGTCCCCTGACCAAACAAAAAGGGACCCTTTAAATTGATTTAAAAAAAAAAAAAAAATAAAGAAAAAAAAAACAACTGTAGTGCATTTCATATTTGAAATTCAAAACTAAAAATTGGGGTTTTCCCCGCAGGGGTTTTTTCAAAAAAAAAACTTAAAAAAAAACCAATTTTTCGTTTTTAGTAAACAAAATTTTTTTGGGCATTTTTGTGTGAAAAAAAACCTAGTGAAGTCGGAATTGTGATTTTTTTTTTGTGGATTTTTCCCCCGACTGAAAAATTTTATTGCAACAATCGTCGATAACAATCATTTAAATTTCTAAGTGGCCCCCGGCCGGGACACAATAAATTTTAAAAAACCCCTTTGTTTTAAAAAAATTTTTAATTGGGAGTTGTTTTTGAGCGGGGTTATTATCGACCCCAAAATTGAAAAATCGGCACGAAATTTTTGGTTTTTTTAAAAACTGTTCATAATTTTTTAATAAACGCGCCATTTTCGGCGCTTAAATGTCATTTTTTGGGGGCCAGCAAATCAGTTTCGAAATTTTTTGGGGAGGGGGGTGAGATTTTGTGTCCGAAGTCATGACTGGGATTTTTTGGTTTTTTTGGTTTCCCATTGGCTGGGAAAAAAAAAAACCTTTTAACCCCGTTTTTACTTTGGGAAAAGCCCTTCCCGTTCATGAAACAAATGTTTTCCTTTAGCGTCTCATTTGCGGGTTTTGGACGTGCGCTTGCTTTGTCCAAAAGTCAGCAAAAAGCCAGCAAAAATTTTTGTATTTTTTTTTACAGAGACAGCTTTTTACTTTTAGCTTGGATCCTTAAGAAATTAGTTTGAACAGAGATTTGCAGATTTTTGGTAGTTAGGCAGAGAATTTTTTTTGGAGCACTATTCCGCCGGGGAAAGTCACGGGGGGAGCGGGGGGGGGGGGGGGGGGGGGGGAAAGAGGGGGGGGCAGCCCGCGGGCCCAACCAAAACAAGCTCTTTAAAAAGGATACTGGAATTGTACAGCCAAAAAAAATTTTTTAGACATTGTTGCCTTATATTAGGTACAGTCTTTTTTTTAATAACTGCAGGGTTTTTTGGTAGGGGCAAAAATCCACTTTTATTATCAATATAATTTGATGGGGTTCTTTTTTTAATTTTTTCCCAGTCCAGCTTTTTGTATAGCCACCTTAGTTAAAAATTTTAATACAGCAATTTTGTAGTCACCAAAAGGGTTTATAGGTGCCAAAAAATGCCTTTTATTATCCGTAACATTTCAGTAGTGTTTTTTTTTTACTTTGGCGCAGGGCCAGGTGTTGATAGAGCCACATGCAGTTTTTAAAAATTGAATCCACAACTTTGTAGTCCCACAGGTGTACTGTAGGTGCAAAAAAAAACCCTTTTATATCCCATACATTTCAGGGCAGGTGTTTTTTTCACTTTTGGTCTAAAACTTTGTTGATCTACTTTGCAGATAATTGAATACAGCAATTTTGTAGCACCACAGGTGAATTGAAGGTGCCAAAAAAACCCTTTTTTTATTTCCCCCTATACATTTCAGACAGGGTTTTTTTTCACTTTTGGTCATCAAAACTTTGTTGTTTAATTTGAGATAAATTTGAATACAGCAATTTTGAAATCACCACAGGTGAATTGCAGGGGGCCAAAAAAAAACCTTTTTATTATCCCGTATACATTTCAGAAGTGTTTTTTTTACTTTTGGTCAGAAGCTTTGTTCAAAGAGCTACCTTTTTGCAGTTACAAAAAATTTAATACACAAATTAAATAGTCACCACAGGTGAATTGATAGGGGCCAAAAAATCATTTTATATCCGTTTTTACATTTCAGACAGGTTTTTTACTTTTGGTCAGTCAAGCTTTGTTGAAAAAGCTACTTTGCAGTTAAATTTGAATACAGAATTTAGTAGTACCACGGTGAATTGATGGGCCAAAAAAAAAAACCTTTTATTATCCCGTATACTTTTTAACAGGTGTTTTTTTTTTACTTTGGTCGTCAAACTTTGTTGATTTGATCTACTTTTCAGTTAAATTTTGAATACAGCAAATTTTTTAGTACCCCCGGTGATTGATAGGTGCCAAAAAAACCCTTTTTTTATCCCCATACTTTTTACAGGGTTTTTTTTCCTTTTTTTGGGCAGTAAGCTTTGTTGATAGGTACTTTTTCAGTTAAATTTGAATCAGATTTAGTAAATCAACACAGGTGAATTGATAGGGGCCAAAAAAACCTTTTATTATCCCGTATACATTTTTAGCGGTGTTTTTTTTACTTTTGGGCAGTCAAGCTTTGTTTATAGGTACTTTGCAGTTAAAATTTAATACAGCAATTTTTTTAGTCACCCCAGGTGAATTGAAGGTGCCAAAAAAATACCTTTTTTTTATCCCGTAACATTTTGACAGGTGTTTTTTTTTTACTTTTGGTCAGCAAGCTTTGTTATAGAGCTTTTTGCAGTTTTAAAATTTTAAAAACGCATTTTGTATACCCCGGTAATTGAAGGTGCCAAAAAATACCTTTTTTTATCCCATAAATTTCAGAAGGTGTTTTTTCACTTTTGATCCAAGCTTTGTTTTATAAGCTACTTTGAGTTAAAATTTTAATACAGCAATTTAATAGTCACCACAGGTGAATTTTATAGGTGCCAAAAAATACCTTTTTTATACCCGTATACATTTCAGACAGGTGTTTTTTTTTTTTTTTGGTCAGTCAAGCTTTGTTCATAAATACTTTGCAGTTAAATTTGAATACAGCAAATTTTAGTCCCACAGGTGAATTGTTGGTGCCCCAAAAATACCCCCCCCTTTTTTTTCCCGTAATTTTCAGCAGGTGTTTTTTTCCTTTTGGTCAGTCCCAAACTTTGTTGAAGATGTACTTTGCAGTAAAATTTTTTTTACAGCAATTTGTAGTCACAAGGGGAATGATAGGTTGCCAAAAAAAAAAAATTTTATTATCCGTATACATTTCAGACAGGTGTTTTTTTCACTTTGGTCTTCAAACTTTGTTTCATAGACTACTTTGGCAGTTAAAATTTGGTACAGCAATTTTTTTAGTCCCCACAAAAAGGGGAATTGATAGGTGCCCAAAAAAACCTTTTTTTTTACCCCTATAATTTTAGGGGCAGGTGTTTTTTTCACTTTTGGTCAAAAGCTTTGTTGATAGTCTTTTGCAGTTAAATTTGAAAAAGTTTTTTGAGTCACCACAGGGAATTGTAGGGGCCAAAAAATACCTTTTATTATCCCGTAACATTTCAGACAGGTGTTTTTTTTATTTTTTGGGCATCAAGCTTTTTTGTAGAGCTACTTTTTCGTTAAATTTGAATCAGAATTTTGCATCACCCGGGGGAATTTTTAGGTGCCAAAAAAAACCTTTTATTACCGTATAAAATTTAGACAGGTTTTTTTTCACTTTGGTCAGTCAAGCTTTTTTGATAGATGTATTTGCAGTAAAATTTTAATACAGCAATTTTGTAGTCACCACAGGTGAATTTATAGGTGCCAAAAAAAATATTTTATTATCCCGTATACATTTCAGACAGGTGTTTTTTTTTTAATTTTGGTCACAAGCTTTGTTAAAAAGACTTTTATTTTAAAATTTGAGTACAGAAATTTTTTTAGCACCACAGGTGAATTGATAGGTGCCAAAAAAAACCTTTTTTTTTATCCCTTTACATTTCAGACAGGGTTTTTTTTTCCCTTTTGGGCAGTCAAGCTTTTTTGTAGATGTACTTTGCAGTAAAAATTTTTAAAACGCAATTTTGAGTCACCAAGGTGAATTGATGGGCCAAAAAATACCCTTTTTTTATCCTGTAACATTTCAGACAGGTGTTTTTTTTACTTTTGGTCAGTAAGTTTTGTTTTTAGAGCTACTTTGCAGTTAAATTTGAATAAGCAATTTTTAGTCACCACAGGTGAATTTTAGGGGCCAAAAAATACCTTTTTATCCCTATTCATTTCAGACAGGTGTTTTTTTCCTTTTGGTCAGTCAAACTTTGTTGATAGAGCTACTTTGCAGTTAAATTTTTAATAAAAGCAATTTAGTAGTCACCACGGGAATGATAGGGCCAAAAAAATTTTTATTATCCCGAAAACTTTCAACAGGGGTTTTTTTATTTTTTGGCAGTCAAGCTTTGTTGATGATCACTTTGCAGTTAAAATTTTAATACGCAATTTAGTAGTCACCCCAAAGGGAATTTTAGGGGCCAAAAAATACCCTTTTTTTATCCCGTATACTTTCGCAGGGGGTTTTTTTCCTTTTGGTCAGTCAACTTTGTTTTATAAGGCTACTTTGCAGTTTTAAATTTTTTAAAACAGCAATTTTTCAGTCACCACATGAAATTTTTAGGTGCCAAAAAAAAACCTTTTTTTTTTTCCCGTAACATTTCGATACGTGTTTTTTTCACTTTGGGGCAGGGCACCTTTGTTGATAGAGCCACTTCAGTTAAATTTGAAACCGCAATTTTGTTTTGATTTGAGGGTTTTGAGAATAGCTGTGTTTGCCGTCTTTTAAATGGATTTCCCAAAAAAACCTTCCTTTCCTTTAAATTTTTATCTTTTGAACATGGAGCGAAAATTGGGGGTGGTAAACGAGCAAAGGGGGGGTAGGACAGGGGGTAGAGGTAGAGAAAAGGTGCCCCTTCCAGTGCTGGGACAACACGATCCCAGGGATTGTCAGTTGCAGGACAGTCAGGTGTCTGTGGGTCAGGGCCCTGTAAATTCAGAAATGAACAGCGTCGCCAATTGTTCTTCAGTGGTTTTAATGCAACCTGCACCCAGAGTTTCCTCCTGTCCCCCCAGTCACGGCCACAAATGTCGTCACAGCATCATCAATCGTCCAACATGAAGCGCCCAAATTAAACCCGTGAAAACCCACCAGTGTGGATAAAAAATTTTTCTAAAGGGCCCTTTTTGATGACAAATGCGGTTGGGTAAAAGGGCAGTTAAAAGATCAAGGGGCCCAAAGAGGATGTTTTCTTGCTCTGCCCCCAGTTATGTACTCAGAGGAGGAAAGGAAAAGCTGGTCAATCGGCAAAAAACGCCTTACAGTCCCTCTTGCTTGTACCCCGCAGTCCTGGATGAGAATGTCGGGAAAGAGAAGTCACCTGTGTTGTGATGATGATGAGAATTGCTGATCCAACGGGGTTTTTCAGCAGAATTTGCTTGCGAGCGCTTCTCAATGGACGAGGAGGAAGATGATGGGGTGTGTCAGTACGGTTCCCCCCTCAAAAAGGGAGGGGGCGGTCGCAGAAGCCCGTGATTGATTCGCCGACGGTAGGGGAAAACCCCGCCCCCGTTTATCGCCGAAAAAAAGGTCCAGGACCTTAAAGCCGGGCCCTTTTTCTTTGAGCAAGCCTCTGTTTCCCCCCAAAGGATGTCATATCCCGCCTTTGCCGTAAAGCATAATGGGCAAAAACCTTAGGTGTTTAACCCCCAAAAACATGTTAGTCACATGAGCGAATGATGAGTTAAAAATGGGGGGAAATTTGGGCCCAAAAAAAAGGGAGGGCCCCGGGGCCCTCCAACCATGTCCACCCTCTGTCTCCGCCCCCATCCTCCCCACCCCAAGCGTTCCTCAGTCCCCCATGTCTCTCAGAGTCTTGTCGGGAACCCTCCGCTTCAGCCTCCACCGTCGCCGAGTACCACCAGCACCACCAGAGACCCCTTCCTACCCCTTCCCTTCCCGCCAGTTTGAAGCCCTGCACGCCGTAAGTGGCCAGTCTAGCAGCCAGCCTTGGTCTTCCGGGTTTTGGGGCAGAGAAAACACAACCCCAAACCATCCCAAAACCCAAAAAGCTGATGTCGGCTTCCCGGGGTTTTTGGGCCTTGAAAAATTTTCCCTTTTCCCGTCTGGTGGACACAGATGGGTTCCGCCACGTCAGGGCCCCTTGCCTCCCCCCCAAACAGTGCCGAGAGGCATTTCTTTGCCGAAAAAGCCGTCCCCCCTGGCCGCCACGTGTCATCAAAAAATTTCAAGGCGTTGTTGATCTGGGGCCCGGGGGAAAAGTCCATCGACACCGCAAATGGACTAGTAAGCCCCGGCAAGGCGCTTATCTCTGTGACAGTCCGGGTGAGTGGGTGGATGTTCTGGGGGGGTGGTCTAGGCTCGGCGCACGCTCTTAAAAAACTGCAGGGTGGTCAGGATTCTTTCCCCAAGGTCCTCTGGGGGCATCACGTGCCCAGAGAAACCAGGGGTGTTAAAATTAAATTGTTTAGAGCCGTCCCCAAAAAGGTCAGGAGCTGTGGAGGCTTCCGCAATGAGACGAGGATGGCTGGGTGACAAGAACCTTGTGCCAGGCAAGGTTTGTGTGCGATAATGGGGAAATTGCGGGCCCGCCTTAAGATCGGTGGCTGGAGCAATCCTTGCGGGGAATGTCATGAACCTTGTGTCAAAAATTTTAAAAAGAGCTACCGGGTCTGGACTCCCTGCTGAAGAAGGTCGAGGTTGATTGCATTTCCCGCCTTTGCACCTGCTTCGTCCGCTGGCTGCGTTGCAGGTCAGCTGGGCCCTCCCGTAAACCCGCCTTGTTGACGGGGAAACAGCAGGGATTCCACCCTCCAATGCCCCAGCAATTGTGGCAGCAGCGCAATCCCGTTCGCAGTACGAAGTGAACAGGGCCCTGACAAGAGCGGTGGGGCCTGGGGTGTTGAGCCACGAGAGTGGGGGAAGGTAAAAGGCTCTGCACCCCCTTGCCCGTTTTGAAGAAGCCCAAAAAAATGGTAGTGTGGCAAGCCCTTGTCAGCATGAGCATTTGGTGATCTTAGTTCGGGAAAACGATCGTTGGAACTCGGGAAAAAACAGTTCCCCCCAGCGACAGGGAGGAGTGGAACCAGATGCGGACACGGACCCTTTCTCTCCATCAAACCCACAAGGCCGGACAGTTTAAAAATTTATGGTTTTTCATTGGGGAGTGGTTGGGGTGAGGGTAGTGCAAGGGGGCATCCTTCAGGTGCATCATCTTGGAAGTCAGGGCGTGTTGAAGCTGTCCCGGGGGGAAGAGGGGGGAGGAGGAAGAGGTATTCCTGACACCGAGTTACCGACGTCCCTGCCTTTGGAAAAAGGGGTTTGGGGCGAATTTGAGGCGGAGGAGGATTATGAGGAGACAGTTTTTAGTGCCCCTCGACCTAGAGGCTTGGGAAATCAAGGCTCCATCTCTCACTGGTGCTTGGGTGCTCCTTTCCTCCAACATTCCTGCATTAAGGCCTCAAAATGAACAAGTTACTGGGTGGCCCCCTCCTGGTCCCCCGGTTATAAAAAAAATAGCATTTCCTTCCACCCCCCAAATAGAGAGTAAAATGAAAGGGGAAAAGGAGGGCTTGTGATTGATCCTGGAGACTTGTTGCGTCTGCTTCAAGTTCTCAAATGTCCGGTGGAAAAAAAAATCAGCGAAGTGACAGCGTTGATGCCAAGTAGCCGTAGCGCAGCGCGCAAGGTGGCAGAACTAAAGGGTGACCCCCTGGCAAACTTTTTTACCACCTCACCAAGCATGCAATGAGGGACACATCCAACACACAGGACCCGCTTAAGATCTGGTGCAACTATTGGTCTCAAAAAGTGTTTTTGGATGTGTTCCGGGCCAAAAGCTTCTGGGTATCCAAAATGGACGAATGGGCCCGGCTCGCTGCCAAGCCCCTTAGGGGGTTTTTTCTGCCCGCAGCCGGGACCCTTAGACACCTGGAGGAGTTTAAAAACAAAACGCATCCGATTTCCCCCAAAATATGGGACATTTTATTTCTTTAAGGATTCAGGTGGATTCTGATGATGTTGTGGCCCCAAAATTTCCGGGTCACCCATTAGTTGCCGTTCTTCACTTTTTCAAAAAAGAAAAAGGCTCTTGAAAAATTTTTTTTAAAATGTCATTTCTTTCTGCAAAATTTTTTTTCTTTTCCCAACAGTTCATTTTGTGGTTTTGCTGTGGGAGACTGTAAAAAACAGCAAGGTTTCATGACAACATCGTATTCCCTTTATCACTTTTTTTTGGTTTTTGCATTTCAATGGGTTTTTAGGGCATGTTGCTGTGAGATAAGCTGTAATTTTGGTCTTTGGAAAAAAATGGGTTCTAAGTGGGGATTTTTCCATCCAATTTTTTTTTAGTAGTGAGAAGATATTTATAAATTTTTTGGGTTCTGTTGCTGTGAGATTTCGCAATATCTGGTCCTTTGGAAAAGAAATTGGGTTCTAAGTGGATTTTTCCCTCACAATTTTTTAAAAGTGGGGTGAGAAGTCATTTTTTTAAATTTTTTTGGGGCAGTGCTTTGAAATTCAGCAATACTACAGGTCTATTCTAAAAATTTTTGTTTTAAAGGGAATTTTTTTCTTTACAATTGTCCAAAGTGGCCAAGGGCATGCCTTGAATTTTTGGGGGGATTTTGCTGTGCTGCAGCTTTTAAAGGTCCTATTATAAAAAAAATGTTGTTTCTAAAGACATTTGTTCTTTACTTGTCCCAAAATGGTCAAGGGGCATGCTTTTAATTTTTTGGGGGATTTTGTGTGACATGCAGCTTATACGGTTTTTTATAAAAAAATGTTTTTTCAACGACATTTGTTTTCACAATTGTCAAAAGTGGCTATGGGTATGTTTTGAAATTTTTGGGGGGATTTTGTGTACATGCAGCTATATACATGTCCTATTATAAAAAAAAAGTTGTTTCTAAAAGACTTTGTTCTTCAAATTGTCAAAGTGGCTCAGGGTCTTGAATTTTTGGGGGCATTTTGCTGTGAATGAGCTATACTAAGGTCCTATTATAAAAAAGTTCTTCACAATTTTCAAAAGTGCTCAAGGGTATGGGGCTGTCAGAAAAAGGGAAAAGGTAGGGAAACCCCGTTAACCCCCTTTAAAGACCGCACCCTCTTTTTACGGCGGCCCGGGGCGGGTGTTGTTGCGCGAGTCTTTTGACGTCGCTGCAGCTGGGGGGTTTTCGGGGCCCCCGGGCCCCGCTGCGCTAGGTCGGGGCTGAATAACAGCCCCCATCCCAGAGCTTTTCCTGCAGGCTCGGGGAGCGGGGAAAACCCCCGCAACCCGATGCTTTAAACCCTTTTTTGCAGCGGTGCGTTACCGCAGGCAATCAAGGGATCCCCTGCTCTGTCGGGTTGATCGGAAAAGGGCCCCGGTCACCGATGAGCTCAGGGACCGGCTGCAAAGTCAGCTCTGGGGACCTAGCATGGCCCAGAGTTGTCTGTGTAAGAAGCCAGTGATTAGGATGCACTGTGTGCTGTCTAATCATGCCCGTGTCAGACTGACACAGATTAGCATGTATTAGCTTATTGAATATGCTAATTACTTTACTAAGTGTAAAAAAAATAAATAAAAAAAAAATGTTAAACAGTTCTTCCTTCATGGGAGTCAAAAAAAAGTACAAAAAAACCATAAAAAGTGTAAAAAAAAGAATTAAAAAAAATAATAAAAAAAAATAAATATTTAATAAAAATAATTGTACATAAATTTCACGCACAAAAAAACCTACACATATTTGGTATCCACACGACCGTAATAACCTGTAGAATTAATCTAAAAAGTTATTAAGTGTGAAATGTGAATGGTGTAAAAAAAAATTAAAAAAACAAAAAAAATTTTTGTAAAAAATAAAAAAAAATACTGCAATTATTTTTAAGTGTACTTAAACTATTCCCTTATAAAGTACAACTTGTCTCGAATAAAACGAGGCCCCATCCAACTGCGTCATTGAAAAATAAAAAGTTACAACTGTTTAAAAGCAAGGAGGCCAAAACTAAAAAAATGTTTGGTCATTAACTACTTTTCAGGCGTTGGCTTAAGGGGTTAATGGACACATTTTGCAAAATGACTTGTTTTTGCAAGATCTTTAACACAGTTGCAATCCTGTTTTAAAGAAACCATTTAAACAATTAAAAAGAGAAACAAAGAATTGGTGGGATTCCACCCTATTTTAAAAAATGTGTTTTCTAGAATTAAAACTACTAAAAAACTTGCTGTACAAAAATAGTGGTAAAAAAATTCCTCTAAATTTGTACAAGGGGGGGTACAGGAATACTTGACCAGATGTAGGTTATTCAGAGGACTTTGGAGTATGGAGACGGACAGGAAACAAAGTACAGAGAAAAATTTCCTCCAGCACGTTGAGTAAAATGAGAAAAAGAATGCCAAGAAAAAGGGCACCGGGTGGAACAGGGCGTTAACACCTTTTATTTCCAAGTGAAGCTCAATTGGTCCGCACTCATACGGAGGGGCAAGCGCTACCCAGGTCTTGACTGTGTTACTGAGGAAGGCTGGAGGTCTTACCTCACACTTCCGCTTCCGCACTCTGCTTCAGCACGATGTTTTCGTTGCTGCGTCATAAGGGCATTTTTTTCCGTTTTTAATAGATGACGGACGCCAGCATGGGCTCTTACCGCACCCAAATGTAACTCCGGCCCGGCTGCTGAACCTGCGTGTTAATAGTGACAGACGCTAGCGGTCTCTCAACCCCACCCACTGTAAGTCTGGCAGCTGGACCCCCGTGTTAACAGATGGTGACGGCAGCACTGGCTCTCACCGTTAGGGGCAATCAGGAGAGCTTCAAATTTCTCTAAAAAAATCAGATTTTTAAAAAGGTGATTTCTGTGAGGTTAAGTAGTGTCAAAAAGGGGTCAGGGCTGGACACAAATTGCACAATTTGAGGCTTAAAATTTTCTGGGGCTGGAGTCACCATGGGGTCGCATCATTTGATCTCCAGGGGAGTCTGTCCCCAATCAATGAAAGGATTTGGAGGAAAAATGAAACAATTTAAATAATTGGCTGAATCAGTAACATAAACAAGGGGGGCAAATGTCTCAACTAAGAAGTGTTTTAGTGATGATTAAGACATTAGTATTACTAATGGAGTGTGAAGACTAATTTTAACCACATCTACACGTGTAAAAATTACCTTTAAAAACTACGGGAGGGGTGTTGTTGTATGTTATCACACTTGAAAAAAAAGCAAATGGTAAAATGTAAAATATTAAATAAAACTTCCCTAAATAATTCTGTAAACAAAAGTCAGTTACCAAAAAATATACTAAATGAGAGTCCTGTACAAAATTCATAGTGCCACTTTGTGATCTGTGGGTCAAACGGTTTAGGGGTCATGCTGTGGCCCAGGACGGGATTAGTCTATGTCCGTGAAACTAAAATGGTGGTTGAAAGACTCTTTTTCCGGCACTTTTTAATGTGGGGGTCATGCAGGTTTGGGGCCCCTTTTTGTGGCTCAGGACAGGTATATTCAATGTCCTGTGAAAATAAAATGGTGGTTGAAAGACTCCTTTTCCCAGCACTTTTTAATCTGTGGGTCAGACAGGTTTAAAGGTCATTCTGCGGTTTCAGGACAGTTATAGTTAATGTCCATTCAAATAAAGGTGGTTCAAAGGGCTCCTTTTCCCAGCACTTTTATTTGGGGGTGATACAGGTTTAATGGTCATACTGCGGTCCAGGACAGGTATAGTCAGTGTCCAGTTCAACTAAAATGGTGGTTGAAAGACTCCTTTTCCCAGTACTTTTTAATCTGTGGGTCAGACAGGTTTAGTGGTCATACTGCGGTACAAGACAGATATAGTTAATGTCCAGTTCAACTAAAATGGTGGTTCAAAGACTCCCTTTCCCAGCACTTTTTAATTTGGGGGTCAGACAGGTTTAATGGTCATACTGTGGTACAGAACAGGTATAGTCAATGCCCAGTTCAACTAAAAATGGTGGTTGAAAGACTCCTTTTCAGTACTTTTTTAACTGTGGGTCAGACAGGTTTAATGGTCATACTGCGGTACAGGACAGTTATAGTTAATGTCCACTTCAACTAAAATGGTGGTTGAAAGACTCCTTTTTCCGGCACTTTTTAATCTGGGGTCATGCAGGTTTGGGGCTATGATGCGTTCCAGGACGGGGATATTCAATGTCCAGTTCAGTAAAATGATGGTTCAAATCTTTACTGCCTTCGGGCACTTTTTAATTTGTGGGTCATAGGTTTAAGGGTCATGCTGTGGTGCAAGACAGGGTAGTGAATGTCTGTGAGTTTTTTTCTGTGGCTTTTTTAACTAATTTTTCTTGCCTAAGATGTAGCACGTATTTCAGTTTGCTGTTGTGGATGGTTTAAATTCAGCTTCTCCATCCTGTTTGGGTGTAGAATGAAGGTGTTGTTCATCCCATAGACTTTAATGGTCATCGGCGATAATCTATTATCGACTATCGGTATCTTAAATTTATAATTGCCGATTTTCGGGCTATCGACCATGACGATAGTCAACGTAATCGCTCATCACTACATGCAGCAAGACATAAAACACAGGTTCTCCATTTCTTGTAATTTGGTGATATGGCATGTAATGCTAAAAGCTAGGATTAAAGGGAATGTGTCATCAAAAATGACTTATTGTTTAACTCACATTTTTATGTTAAACACATTTTTTAAGAATTTTTGGTTATATATTTTTTTATTTTCCATATCACTTTCAATTATTTTTTTTAAAAATTCTTAAGTCCCGCAGTTTTCACTTTGGCCATTAAGCATAATAATTGTCTGACCTTCCCGTTCTGTGAGAAAGATTCTCGTTGTCTGCTCTTATCAGCACAAAGAGGGTCAAACTGAAATGAGACACTAGTGTGAATAGATAACACAGGATCCACCAGTCACAAGAGGAGGTGTCAGAGTTCACACTTTCACCTCCCTGCACACGGATTTCTTCCCAGGTCACAGAACATGACTAGAAAACTCTCCCTTAGAAGTGAACGGGACTGAGTCAGTCTTAAATCTCCTATGTGCGTGAAGCAACTGTAAAGCAGATCTCTGATTGCTGTTAAAGGGGTTGTATCATTTCCTTAAATGGTCTTCAGAATAAGGAGACAGTGGAAACAAGCAACTTTGAAATTGGATGTCATATGCAAAGCTGTCTTGTTTTCACAGGATCCCTTATCTTCGTTTTGTGTAAACACTGTCGGATCCCACCTCCTTTCATTTCATTGGCTGATGGCTCTACTAATTTACATTCTATCTGGCCCATGGTCGTATTCACGGGAGCACGCATTCCTGCCTTTCTCCCCCTGAATAAGGGGCCGGCAACAATTTCACTCTATACAGCCACCAGCTCCTCAGTGACACTGAAGCTGCTTCAACAATCAGAAAACAGCAGAATTGTGCCTCTGTGCCTTGTGTAAACATGGAAGGGAGACGGATCTGTGCTGTGGATGAGTTCATAGAAGACTGGATTGACCTGTAACAAACCTCCAGCTGTGAGAGGAGAAGAGATCCGTGCTCTGAGTTCATTGAAGGCTGTCTAGACTTAATGCAGGCCTGGGGTATGTAAACAGCTCTTACAAAATAAGACTGCATAGGGAGAGGACAGTGACATGTGGACCCAAAGAGGGGGGGGGGGGGACACTGACTTGGGAGCGAGCATGAGCAGTGAAGGGGCTGATGATGTCATCCCCCTTCAGTTAAGAAACACCCAGCTGGGAGGGAAAGAAATGCCCCTGGATTTCAGAAGCTGAGAGAAACAAGCTTCAAGAAAACAGCCGAACTGATGAAGCGATACATCCCCTTTAAAGCAGTGCAAAGATGGCCTAGTGGCCAAAGTGAAAACTGCAAGACTTAATATTTATTTAAAAAATATTGAAAGTGATATGAAAAATAAAAAAAAATAAAAAATTCCTAAAAAATGTGTTGAACATAAAAATTGGACTTAAAAAATGACTCATTTTTTTATGACACATTCCCTTTAAATAATATTGCAGGCTCGGAAAGAGGAGTATCTCTCCTTGGGGAGAGTACCATATAAGTGTGTGGGGATTTTAAGATTGCCTTTTTGCACCCCACTAAGCATCTGCATATCACAAATCATTATGGGAAAAGAGCTAGAAGCTCAAGAGCTCTTTATTGGATGTTACAAATCCTCAATTTGCTTATGACACACTGAGTCTTTGGAAAGCAAAAGGGATGTTAGCCATCCATACAACACAAGATGTATCCTTGGCTATTTGGCCATCTGGTCCCCATTCCATGTTCCTTAAGGCTAAGACTTGAGCGTCTAGCTCTTTTCCCATAATGCCTTGTGAAATGCAAATGCTTAGTGGGGTGCAAAAAGGCAATCTTCAAATCCCCACACACCCATATGGTGTTCTCCCCAAGGAGTTATACTTCCCTTTCTGAGCCACTCATTGCCTTCCACCCAGCCAGCCAGCAAATTCTGCTCTGCATTGACGAGTGGCAAAAAACCCTGTATGCAGATGAGTTTTCCTGGCTTGGCTAACATCCCTTTTGCTTTCCAAAGACTCAGTCAGTGAGAAGCAAATTGAGGACTTGTAACATCCAATAGAGGACACTTGAGCTTCTAGCTCTTTTCCCATAATGCCTTGTGATAAGCAGATCCTTAGTGGGGTGCAAAAAAGCAATCTTCAAGCACCCAAACACCTATTTGGTGCTCTCCCCAAGGAGAGGTACGCCCCTTTCTGAACAACTCATTGCCTCCCACCCAGCCAACCAGCAAACTCTGTTCTGCACAGAAGAAGGGCAAAACCCCCGAAACCGCTGTATGCAGATAAGTTTTCCTGGCTTGGCTAACATCCCTTTTACTTTTCAAAGACTCAATGAGTCAGAAGCAAATTGAGGATTTGTAGCAACTAATAGAGGGTGCTTTAACTTCTAACTCTTTTCCCACAATGCTTTGTGATATAATATTGCAGGCACATGGTGGTACAGTATTGGCCATGCAATTGTATGTAAGAACTATGTGTGAAAGCACCTTAATGTAGGCCCCACTGTGATCTTTTCTGTGGATTTCCATTTCTTCTAATTAGGTAATATGGCATGCAATGCTACAAACCAGGATTAAATGGTGGTACAATTTCGGTCATGCAATTGTATGCAATGGCCCTTACCAGGGCCGGACTGGGAATAAAAATCAGCCCTGGCACTAAGCCCCCAGCAGCCCACATACAATATCCGCTTAAAAAATGTCCCTTGTTCTCGCACCTCGCCACTGTCTAAAATAAACTACACTATAAAGCTGCTTTCACACGGAGCATTTTTGGTGCATTTTTGATGTTTTTTGGTGCGTTTTTGTGCAGAAAGGCAGAGCAGTTAATGCTGTACATTTCTGCACAAAAAAAACGCATCAAAAAATGCACCAAAACGCTCAGTGTGAGAGCCCCCTACATACAAGCAAGAAAGAAACAGTGGTGCAGAGAAACCCCTCATCACAGAGTCAGGTGTGCGCCTTACAATCAGGGACAAGCCCACACTGACACTACATAAGCACCAACATAACCTACAACCCCACCAATCACATCCCCAGTAGTCAGGTCACCATCACATGAACACAGCACTGATTCCACACAGAAGTAAACTTACCCCTGACAGCAGAGACTCACAGGAGACATCATCTCTGATGGGAGTTGTTCTCTTCTCCTTTTCTTCTTCTGGCACAAACCTCCATGACGTCTTTCCTGATGAGTCATTCCCTTCCATTTCTTTCTCTGTCCAGTACAGCATGCAATGTCTTCTTCTCCCGGTCACTACTCGTCCCTGTAGAATTTACCACAAATACATCTTAGACTCCTCTCTTTTCCAGCACTTTCCTATCAATTCCCCAAACAGCGTATGTTAGACCCGAAAAATTAGAAATTAAAAAATGTCAGATAAGTGGCATCTAAATAGGTAGACCCCCCATTAGGCAGGCAGGGCCAGTATGCAGGCAGGCAGGGCCAGTATACAGGCAGGCAGGACAGTGTATAGGCAGCCAGGGCAGTGTATAGGTAGGCAGGGCTATTATAGGCAGCCAAGGCAGTGTATAGGTAGGCAGTGCTATTATAGGCAGCCAGGGCAGGGTATAGGTAGCCAGGGCAGGGCATCATATAGCCAGGGCAGGGTGTAGGTAGCCAGGGCAGGGCATCAGTAGCCAGGGCAGGGCATCAGTAGCCAGGGCAGGACATCAGTAGCCAGGGCAGGACATCATATAGCCAGACAGTGTATAGGTAGCCAGGCAGGGTATCAGTAGCCAGGGCAGGGTATAGGTAGCCAGGGCAGGGTATAGGTAGCCAGGGCAGGGTATAGGTAGCCAGGGCAGGGTATCATATAGCCAGGCAGGGTATCATTAGCCAGGGCAGGGCATCATATAGCCAGGGCAGGGTATAGGTAGCCAGGCAGGATATCAATAGCCAGGGCAGGGCATCAGTAGCCAGGGCAGGGCATCATATAGCCAGACAGTATATAGGTAGCCAGGCAGGGTATCAGTAGTCAGGGCAGGGCATCATATAGCCAGGCAGGGTATAGGTAGCCAGGCAGAGTATCAGTAGCCAGGGCAGGGCATCATATAGCCAGGCAGGGTATAGGTAGCCAGGCAGGATATCAGTAGCCAGGGCAGGGCATCATATAGCCAGGCAGGGTATAGGTAGCCAGGGCAGGGCATCATATAGCCAGGCAGGGTATCAGTAGTCAGGGCAGGGCATCATATAGCCAGGGCAGGGTATCAGTAGTCAGGGCAGGGCATCATATAGCCAGGGCAGGGTATCAGTAGTCAGGGCAGGGCATCATATAGCCAGGGCAGGGTATCAGTAGTCAGGGCAGGGCATCATATAGCCAGGGCAGGGTATCGGTAGCCAGGGCAGGGCATCATATAGCCAGGGCAGGGCATAGGTAGCCAGGGCAGGGCATAGGTAGCCAGGGCAGGGCATCATATAGCCAGGCAGGGTATCAGTAGCCAGGGCAGGGTATCGGTAGCCAGGGCAGGGCATCATATAGCCAGGGCAGGGCATCATATAGCCAGGGCAGGGTATCAGTAGCCAGGGCAGGGCATCATATAGCCAGGCAGGGTATCAGTAGTCAGGGCAGGGCATCATATAGCCAGGGCAGGGTATCAGTAGTCAGGGCAGGGCATCATATAGCCAGGGCAGGGTATCAGTTGCCAGGGCAGGGCATCATATAGCCAGGGCAGGGCATCATATAGCCAGGGCAGGGGCAGTATATAGCCAGGGCAGGGGCAGTATATAGCCAGGGCAGGGGCAGTATAGGCAGCCAGGGACAGTAAGTAGATTAAAAAAAAATAAAAACGTAATACTCACCGGCTGTCCCGTCCTCTTCACTCCGGAGCCGGTGGCCGCTCACTGCAGAGTGCGGGGGGCCGCGGAGCAGGCGCGCGATGACGTCATTTACATCGCGCGCCTGCCCGCGGCCTCCTGGGAGCTGAACAGACGGGATCAGTAGATCCCAGATGTTCAGCCTCAGCCGCGGCTCGCACCTCACGGTGCAGGCGGCTGCCGTGATGGCTGCATGGCTGGGTTGGTGACCCCGCCGTGCAGCATGTTGCGAGGGGGGGGCTGTCGGCCCCCTGCCACAGGGGTCCGGTCGCTGATGCGACCTTTGCGGCCCTGTAGCCTGCCACAGACCGGCACTCGGGGCCGCCGGGGGGGAACACCGTCCTCCGAGGCGGGCGATCCGAGCCGGCCCTGCGGCCCGGACCCTAGCGGCCCGCCGGGCAAATGCCCGGTTTGCCCTATGGTCAGTCCGGGCCTGGCCCTTACTATGAGCCTACAGTTTGCTGATGAGGAACATCTGACAGATGTTTGTAAGAGATCATTTCTAAATTTGTAAATCTTACAAAAGTGTTCCTTTAAATTGTAAGAGGACTATTATGTTCTTCTTCCTTTTTTATATATTTTACACAATGCCCAATAACATTCCATTGTCCATCAGGTTTGTGCTATGTTTGTTCTAATGGATTAGAAAGTAATTGAGTTTTTGGGAGTGTGTGTATATTTTAGATTAGTGAAGAAATCTATGCATTTAAATGAAGACTGTAGACATAGTATGGGAGTAATCATTCTTTCAAAAGTAAAAAATACTTTTACTTGGCTGTTTTTATGAACGTCAGTCAACATGCTGGAAACATAGCCATTACCTGAACTTTAGAAACAGGGATAACAGCATTAAAAACATTAAAAATAGATTCAACTTTTTCTGCCCTGTAGTAGGCCATTTGGAACTTAAAAAGTGTTTTAACTGAACAAAGACTATTCAAAAGCCCATTTTCAAATTCCCTCTGTTGATTCTTTCAGCAACTTCACAATGACAGCAGCGTATTCAGAGAACAGTTATGCCTGGCTTTTGTTCATATTCTATCAAATTTAATAATATTTTAAGAGTAATAACATTTATTATTATTGCTGCTTTATATAGATGCTTACAAAGTGTGTAATCTTTTGTTTTGTTCGAATTTTGGCACCATTCTCATCATTTAAACTAAGAAATGCATTTTTTTTTCTTTCAATATTAATTGAACTGAATGGCAGTTTACAAACTGTAAGGCTCCATTCACACAGAGTTTTTGTCATGTGAATTATGATGCAGATTCTTCTCTGAAATCCAGATTTCAAATCTGCCTCACAGAAAAAAAAATTTACTTGTTACTTCGTGCTGTAGTGTCCTTGCTAACTCTCTCCATTAAAGGGGTTGTATCATTAAAGACATTTATCACTTTTCCACAAGAAATGGTGATAAATGTCTGATCCTTGGGTGTCTCACCAATTGCTGAAACAGGGCCACGAATCCTCCACTCTTAATCTCACAAGGAAGGAAAATGTTTGAATAGAACAGTGGCCAAACATGTGCACTGCTACTCCACTCAAAGTCTATGGGACTGACAGAGATAGCCAAGCACTGTATTCAGCCATATCAGTTGGTCCTACAGACTTTGAATGGAGTAGCAGTGCACTGGTTCGGCCACTGCTCTGAACAAAGACTTTATGCTGCACAAGTGCTGTTGTAATGTACAGGATTAACCCTTCCTGACCATTACTAGGTATTTGCACACTATAATGGTAATGTTTGTGATATTTGCATTATAGAATCTATGTCTGAGTTCAGTGACTCAGACTTATGTCAGTCTGAGATGAGTTGCTGACCTCTAGGTGAAGCTTCCAGTGTTACGTGTCTGAGGAATGCTGTTATGACTTAAGTGTATGTGAAACTATTAAGTGATAATGATTGAGCTATTCAGTGTGAAAATTTTTTAATGT